>JAKUCV010004325.1:0-36466 GCA_028386065.3 Turnera subulata
TGGTCCTTCACAAGTTAAAAGTTTTGGTGGAAATTATTATGCTTTTGTAATTGTTGATGATTACTCTAGATTCACTTGGACTTTGTTTCTAGCTCACAAAAGTGAAGCATTTAGTGTTTTCAAGAGTTTTGCCAAGAAAGTTCAAAATGAAAAGGATTGTTCAATTGCTTGCATTAGGAGTGATCATGGAGGTGAATTCTAAAACAATCAATTTTCAGCATTTTGTGATAAATATGGCATTGAGCATGACTTCTCAGCCCCTCGGACACCACAACAAAATGGCGTTGTTGAACGCAAGAATAGGTGTCTTGAGGAAATGGCAAGAACAATGCTCAATGAGGCTAAAATTCCCAAGTATTTCTGGGCCGATGCAGTTAGTGCGGCTTGCTATGTGTTAAACCGAGCAATCATAAGGCCAATTCTCATGAAAACGCCTTATGAATTATACAAAGGAAGAAAGTCTACCACGTGACAATTATATCATCATTAAAACCAAACTCAGGGATCGACATCCCTAACCAAAATACCGAGGATCGACATCCTCATCACAATTCATTAATTATTCCGTTATATTTATTCCAAAGGACACAGAAAGTCGACAAGGGGATAAACATCCCAAAAATACCAAAATACCAAATACTGGGATAAACATCCCGACAACAATCAAGACCACGGGATAGACATCCCGAACCAACCACAACAAAAGAACAGCATCCAACAATGCAACAACACCAAACACAATAACCGAGTAATAAGGCACATATTGAAGGAAATCCATCCTCACCTTGGTCGATTACTCAACTCTAGAAAATACTGACCGGTCCGACGCCGGCTCCTCGGGAAACTGCCCGATACCATAACCTATACAACAAAATCATACATACACATAAATGCACATATTCGGTATGCAATGATGCCAATACTACGTAATTATCCATCCCGGTTACTTATCCCTTATTATTATCATTTATCGAAAATATTTAACCATACGTATATCCGAATATAATTTCGGTACTATATTTTAATTAAAATTCCTTTCAAAATATTTTCATAAAATAACTATAATTTCCAAAATAATAAACTCCATAATTTTTCCAGAAAAATAATAAGTTATTTATAATTTCTAGAAAATATTTATAATATTTATCTTTTCTAAATATATATACAATTTAATTTTCCAACACCAAATATAATTAACTTTAATTTCCAAAATACATATTCATATACATATACCAAAATCATAATTTTCCAGACGAAATAATATATATATTAAATTTACAGAATTTAATTTCAAGGCACATATATAATTTCCAAGTAATATTAGTTTTTCCTAAAACATTACTTAATTATTTTTCAAAGTATATATATATTTCAAAACCATAAACCATAACACAGATTTACCATATTTTTCGAAATATAAAGATATATATTTTTTTCTTGGAAATTAAATATCAGTAATTATATATAAACAGATATATATATATAAATAAATCAATAAATCAATAAAAATAACAAAGCCAACCCGGATCCAACCCAGGAGGCGCGACCCGGGAAGGAAACGGGTCGGATGCGGCCTTACCTCGCGGGTCGAGTGGCTGGCGACGACGGCGGCGGCGCGAGGAAGGACGCGAGCACCACCTCGACATCTGGGCGGCACGAGCGGCGCGGGGGCGGCGAGAAACTGACGCGACGTCGCCGGCAGGAGGCGGAAAGTGCGAGGAACACAGATCCGCCGGGTCCTCGGCGGGTCTAGCGCGCGTCAAGGCGGCGGAAGCGGCGGAACTCGACGGCGACGCCATGGGTGAGGTCGCGACGACGTGACGCAGCTCCTGGTGGCGGCGGTGAGTCGAAACGACGGTCGGAGCTCCGTTGCGTGCACAGTAACGAGGCGGGGAAGGTGACTACTGTAGCTCCCTTTTTTTTTCTTCCTTTTTCTTTTCTTCATTTCCTGATTTTCTTTTCTATTTCTTTTCTTTTTCTGATTTTCTTCCTTTTTTTTCTCTTTTTTTTTTTGGATTTTCATTCTCTTTCTCTGTTTCTCTCTTTCTCTTTTTTTTTTCCTATTTTCAGTTTATTTTTCTTTTTCTTTTTTTTCTTTTTCTTTTTCTTTTCTTTTTCTTTTCCCTCTTTTTCTTTTCTCTCTTTTCTCTCCTTTCTTTTTTTTCTTCTTCCTCTCCCGGCTCCTTCTCTTCTTCTGCTTCTTTTAAACTGAAAATTTTACTATTAAGCTTGTGAATTGCAAATAATGCAATTCGTCTGCATTACGGGCGAATCCGATCCGGACCAGAAAATAACAGATACCTCCTTAGTTATTTTCCGGTGTGATTTTCTGAGAATTTCCGAAACCCGAAAAATACCAACTTAGTTCCGAAAAATCCACGGGAAAATCACGAGCGCGGGAAAACACTCGGTTTCGAAAAACGACTCCCGATTTACCTTGAATTAATTACCCAAGATTAATTCAACAGTAAATCACGGTAAATAGACTTTTACAGTCCCGTAAAAATCTAAAATTTTTACCCGGGCTGTTACATACACCACCTACATACTACCTCCACCACCATCATCACTACTACCACCGCAACAATAACATGCACGATACTCCAAAATGTATAATCACAACCAGCCCAAGTTTAGCCCTCTTTTTCCTCCTCCTCCCCCGCAATAGCAACCACGCCGAATTCCACACCCATTGCCAGGGACCAGAAACCCGACCACCAAGCACAAGACCAGCAAAACGCATGCACAACCACCATCAACAAAGTAACCCAACCATCGCAATCCACAACACAAATATCGGACCTTTTTTTATGCAAATAGAGACTTTATTCACCAAATGCGAAAAGGAAGTAGAGTATATATTATAGGAAAATGGTCATTAAGACAATGACGATAGAAACACACAGCACCAAATAGAAAGCATTCTAAAGAACAGAGAACATTATACAAACTTCCTACGCACACCTTTCCATTGTTTTAACGCATCTACTGAAGCTAGAATGTTGAAATGCGAGTAGGGGAATTCTGGTTGCAAGGCCTTCACCCACCAGAACACTCTAGTCACTGTAATGTCGAAGAGGTTGTCCCATCTTATAGCTTCGTTGTTGAAGATCAGTTTGTTTCTGTGTACACCAAGACCAAAATCGTGATGTATTACATGTCGTTCATGTTGGGCTCCTTCTGGTCAAAAGCCAGTATTGTGCTCTTAGAGGCCCAATAGTTTTTCTTTGGTATCTGGTCCAAGACCGATGTCATCCACTGGTCCACGACCGATATCATCCACTGGTCCAAGACCGATGTCATCCACTGGTCCAAGACCGATGTCGCCCACTGGTCCAAGATCGATGTCATCCATTGGGCTAGGATCGATGCCATGGGTCTCTTGTTTTTCATTGGACTAGCCTGATATCCAGTCCGGCTTATACATGTCGGGGGCGCTAGTCTGGGATTGATGTCTTTCCAAGTCCGGTGTTTTATGTTGGTTGGGGATCAGTTCTTGGACTTGAATTTGAATCATGAGTTTGGATATTATCGAATCGTTAGGCGATCGGATGCTTGTGATTAGGAAGGTCCACGAGCCGTTAGGGTCTGCGCAATCCTCTGTGACTTCTGTTCGTATTTGAAAGTTAAAAGGGAAGATATCGGGATTCAGAGCAGATCCTACCTCAAGCGATGTTTAGAATTCGAAATATTATTTTATCAATTGTTTTGTGATAACCTATATAAGGTTATTGATAATACTTGTTTCGGGATGGAGGAATATCAATCCAGACCAATTTTTATCTTTTAATAGTTTACTTTTTATCGCGCATTTGTCATGCTATCTTAGTTTAGTGTAACTTAGAAAACCCAAAAACACAAAACCCGATTTAGGGCATTTGACATTCCTCCGTTCGGCCCTTCTTTCAACCGTCGGATTCGGTTGTAGGTTTGGCCTTCCATCGGTCGAATCGGCAGGTCATCATCAAAACCCGGTCCAAGACGCGCGACACTGTCCGTTCGGCCTTTCTACGAAAGGATTCGGTTGTCGGTTCGACTATTTTAACAGTCGGATCGATAGGTCGAGGGTCGCTCGCTGTTCGTGCGCGAACAGTTTTTGGCACGCCCGGTGGGACACACACGTTCCACTACAGAAGTCTTGTCGCTGAGCACTTACCATGCCCGAGATGAGAAGAATTCTTCTTTCCTAAGCATTCATCATGCCAGAAACCAAGGAAGATTCGGAACTTCGACAGGCTATAATTGAGATTATGGCCGAAAGACTAGCATTAGGGCTTTCTCTTTGGGAAGGTCTTGACAACCACGATTCTCTCACAAGTGAAGAGGATGAGCACAACCGTCATGGTCTCCCAAGCACGTCAGAACAAGGGGGGCAAGGCCAAGACCAATATTGGTCAGGCAGCAACCAATTAGGCCGGTCTAGCCATGATCATCCTGGTAAGGATGATGATCAACCATGCTTTGATTGTTAGTGTAATATGCCCAAAAGCCAATCAATGGATGATTGTTTGTAGTCATGTATACACATTAAGGTTATTCCAATAAATATCGTTTATGAGATAAACGCTTGCACATATTTATAACCCTAGAATATTTTATATTCTTAAATGTCCCTAGTCGATTATTATTATAGATGGGTTGTAATAATAAATTAAGACTAGCGTATGTTGAGAATTTATATGTGATATGAATTCTACATACGGGTACAAGTTAGAGAACTTGTGGACTAGACCGACCCACATAAGAATGCTACATGGAACGTTATATGTTTGTCGATAGCGGTTCTTATATGTATTGTCCTTAGACCTGAGATCATCAAGGTTCCCAACATATGAGTCGTATACTTTGATATTACTCTTGGCTATTTCGTAAATGAGTAGACCTTAGTGTAATCATTGGGTATATGATAAATGTGTAGTGGGCTTTGTATGATCCAGAGGGGATTCGTCCAACCCATATAATGGGTATATTATCGGATGGTTTTATGATAGAGTTGAACCGTAAATGCATGGCCATGCTCGGATTATGATATGGTGATATCGTAGGCATCCGTTTTACGCGGTTAACTCGAGGATCAAGAAACCAAGATTGAACATATGCAAGATTGATATATTCCATGTCTCGTGTTTAATCTTGATAATGGGACGAAGGGACGATGACATGTTTCGAGGCATATAGAATCAGTACTGATCTTGTCGTTCGGGTAGCAATGATGTGTTGCTAGACGCCGCTCTTTGCTTATAATTGTAAATGAGTTTACAATTATTGCCGGATGTTACAAGTGCCTACAGGGTCACACACTTAGAATCGTTGATTCGAGCAGGTGGTTGAACCGTGGTTGGACCATGGTTCGACCAGGTGTGGTTGGACCATGGTTGGACCGTGGTTGGACCAGGGTCGTTTTGGGCTGGTTTGATTCAATAATTGTCAAAATTGTTGAGCCAAATCTGATTTCTTGTGATGTGTAATCCCATTAGTGCTTAGTGGTAGACAAGATAATGGGTATCTTAATTATGATAGGCCATTATGTTGGCCATTACCATAAGCACTAATTGAGTGGCATAATTAGATTATGTTTTGGGTTTTTGGCTGATTGCATTCTGGTTTTTGAGAGCCTTGAGAGTGTTTTTCAGACCAGTAAGAGCACACACAAACACTCACACATTTTTTGAGAAAGAAAGCAACACCACATAGCTCCCGGAAATCCGTAGCTAGCACCACGGTTCGGGAGTGCTTGGGTTGGAGATCGTGAGACGTTTTTCCTGCTGTGATCGACGGTTCGTGTGGATACCGTAGAGGAGCAGGATATCCTTCCGGCTCTAGCTGATTCGGTTCTTCAGTTAGGTGAGAAATCCTAACCGTTTTAGGTATGTTTGTTTTTATTGTTTGGTTTAGTTGCTTCACTTGGATCCTCCAAAGTTTCCGGGTCTTTCCGTTGCACTTGATTGTCAAGTTTGCATGCCCGGATACTAACATTGATGTGTACCCCGAGGGGGATCAACTAATGGATGATCAATATTTTGATCTTGGCCATCCAGATTCTAGTGATGATGAGGTAAAACCTGCCCACCAAGAGGGCAGTACAGATCCAGGCCCTCATAAAGAAGAATCGTCACCATTGGCTTTGCAAGGTAAAGGCCATGATGCACAGAGCATTGCTGCTGGCCAGAGCCACCAGGTTATTCCCAATAAGAAGGACCAATAGACAATGCCTGGTGGCCAGGATCGAAAGACTGCCACTTGTGGTCAACTTGCCACTACAAAAGGCCAGAACTGCCAGACCATTCCCAAGGGCTGGAACCGTAAGGCCACACCCAATGGTCATAGCCGACAGATTCTTGGTTCTGGCTATGTGCAGAATAGGTCACTCAACACCCCCAAGCCGCAGATTGAGGTTATAGATTTTGGTGCAAAGATCAAGCCAAGGGCAGTAGAGGTCAACGATGAGGTAACACGGTGTTTTGAGTGTAGCAGGATCATTCCTAAGGTGCAGCTCCAATTCAAACCAGCTGATAGTAGGCCTTTGTCCAGGTTGATCAGGCCCTTCGCTCCCAAGGATCGTAGGTGGCATGTGAACCAGCCGAGGAAGCAACAACGACGAATTCTGGTTTCCCCACACGCACACTGAAGGGATTTGGAGACTCGCTTTGAGCGATTTGGGTTTACCAAGACCCAGAAGAGACGCATGCAACGCCTGAGGAGGGAACTAGGTGTCAGCCACCAGACATCATTGAAGAGGACAGGAGGACCATTGGCCAAGCCTAGGCCAATCCAAAGTGAAGTTGCGGACTCTAGAAGACCGATAGTCAAAAGACTAGGCACTCAGTCTCATCAGTCATCCAGATTCTTAGAACGATCTAAGGGACCAGCGAACCAAGGGCGTTCACTGCCCAAGCAGCAGGTGCAGTCGGAGATCAAACATCTAATAAAAATGGAGATCAAGTCACACCGTGCACGTCAGTTAACCAAGGTTTGGGTCCCCAAACGAAGGTTTGTTGACTTGGTTGAACTCAAGAAGAACGCTGCTTTTCCTGAGGTGAACAAGGCTGATGTGGAGATGCTGCAGGCCATCCAATTTGGCTCTCTACCAGTGAAGGCACCGATTTCCAAGAATCTTGTGTTGCCAATCTTTTTCAACGGGGGATCGGGCCAGTCACTTTCTTTGGATGGAGATATCATGGAAGAAGAAGAACCTGATGATTTCATGATATTGGAGAACACGGAGATCCAACCTTTGAGGGGTGAGCAGTTGTCTTGTTTTTTATGGAATGGAGTTACGGTACTTATATAGACCTGCGTAGTATATTTGTCCGTGAAGCTCGACTTAGATTTTGGTTCTTATGCTAAAGGTTGTTGCATAGTAATTCTGGTCGTGATCGGATCTTTGCTCATGTCCGCCATGGTCGATTTGTTTAGCCGAACAATCATTCAAGGCTGAGTTCGGCTGGTGAAAGTTTGTTTTAGGGTGATGAAGGTTGTATTGTTGCTCGCAACCAATGCATGTTGCGGCCATTACTTATTATATTAATCGATCGGCCACTACTACATAGGTCGATCTGGGAGATCATCCACTTCTACCTAGATAGATCTGTGACATAGGTCGATCGATGTAAGATCATCTACTGCTACCTGGATCGATCTGTGTCATAGGTCGATCGATCTGTAAGGTCATCTACTACTACTTGGATCGGTCTGTGACGTAGGCTGATCGATCTGTAAGGTCATCTACTTCTACCTGGATCGATCTATGTCATAGGCCGATCGATCTGTGGGATCATCTACTACTACTTGGATCGATCTGTGACGTAGGCCGATCGATCTGTAAGGTCATCTACTTCTACCTGGATCGATCTGTGTCACAGGTCGATCGATCTGTGGGATCATCTACTACTACTTGGATCGATCTGTGACGTAGGCCGATCGATCTGTAAGGTCATTTACTTCTACCTGGATCGATCTGTATCACAGGCCGATCGATCTGTGGGATCATCCACTTCTACCTGGATCGATCTGTGATGTAGGCCGATCGATATGTAAGGTCATCTATTACTACCTGGATCGATCTGTGACATAGGCCATTACTATAGAGATCAATCTATGAGATCGTCCACTATTGCATAGATCGATCTGTGACATAGGCCATTACTATAGAGATCGATCTGTGATATAGGCCATTACTACAGAGATTGTTCTGTGAGATCGTCCAGTGCCACATAGATCGATCTATGTCATAGGCCATTACTTCAGAGATCGTTCTGTGAGATTCGTCGCTACTACATGGGGCGGTCTATAAGATCGTTTTTATATATATTTTGCAAATACTACATAGAGCGATATATGGCGCCAACTTTCTATTCGTGACAAGGGTTCGTCGCCAAATTTATTTTGAGGACGGGTTCTTGGAGATGATCTCTAGGGTTTTCGTGTGATCTGTTTGAAGAAGTGGACCCGACCTTGTTCTTTCATGGGGAAGTATTGTTGCTGACTTGTGAAGAGGGGCTTGTCTCCGACCTGTGAATGGGAGGTTGTTTGTTGTGTCGCTTCAATGGGCTGGTAGCTTGTGGTGGCGTACTTGCTTGATGGCGGTCGTGGGCTCTGTGTTTGTCGCAGGTCGTTCTTGTGACAGTAGTGGGTTATAGCAGAGTATAGGTCTTGATCGATGGATGGATGTTGCAAGACGATCTATGACTTGTAAGTTGACTTTTGGTCTTATTAACCGATGGAGTTGACTCTTGGGTCTTGTTGACCGATGGAGTTGACTTTTGACCAAATTGACCGATGGAGTTGAGCTATTGGCTCTGTTGACCGACGGGGTTGACTTTTGGCTCCGTTGGCCGATGTGGTTGACTTTTTACTCTGTTGGCCGATGTGGTTGACTTTCTGCCTGATCAACCGATGGGGTTGACTTTTAGCGCGGTTGACCGACGGGGTTGACTTTTGGCTCTGTTAACCGGTGGGTTTGCCTTTTTGCTCGGTTGACCAACATGGTTTGACTTTCTGCCCGCCTGACAGATAGGGTTGACTTTCTGCCTGATTGGTCGACTGGGGTTGACTTTTGCTGGGTTGACCGATGGGTTGACTTTTTCCTTGTTGCTAAATTGGGTTGACTTTTGATCCTGGTGTCTCGATTTTGGCTGATGGTAAGGATCAACCCTTCGATTTGCGATAGTCTTCAATCAAAGGGCTGAGGGGGGCAAGTGTTTACACCATGACCATAATCGTGATGTATTATATGTCGTTCATGTTGGGCTCCTTTTGGTCAAAAGCCAGTACTGTGATCTTAGAGGCCCAATAGTCTTTCTTTTGGTATCTGGTCCAAGACCGATGTCATCCACTGGTCCACGACCGATATCATCCACTGGTCCAAGACCGATGTCGCCCACTGGTCCAAGACCGATGTCATCCATTGGGCTAGGATCGATGCCATGGGTCTCTTGTCTTTCATTGGACTAGCCTGATATCCAGTCCGACTTATACATGTCGGGGGCGCTAGTCTGGGATTGATGTCTTTCCAAGTCTGGTGTTTTATGCTGGTTGGGGATCAGTTCTTGGACTTGAATTTGAATCATGAGTTTGGATATTATCGAATCGTTAGGCGATCGGATGCTTGTGATCAGGAAGGTCCACGAGCCGTTAGGGTCTGCGCAATCCTCTGTGACTTCTGTTCGTATTTGAAAGTTAAAAGGGAAGATATTGGGATTCAGAGCAGATCCCACCTCAAGCGATGTTTGGAATTCGAAATATTATTTTATCAATTGTTTTGTGATAACCTATATAAGGTTATTGATAACACTTGTATCGGGATGGAGGAATATCAATCCAGACCAATTTTTATCTTTTAATAGTTTACCTTTATCGCGCATTTGTCATGCTATCTTAGTTTAGTGTAACTTAGAAAACTCAAAAACACAAAACCCGATTTAGGGCGTTTGACGTTCGTCCGTTCGGCCCTTCTTTCAACCGTCGGATTCGGTTGTCGGTTTGGCCTTCCATCGGTCGAATCGGCAGGTCATCATCAAAACCCGGTCCAGGACGCGCGACACCGTCCGTTCGGCCTTTCAACGGTCGGATCCGGTTGTCGGTTCGGTTATTTAAACAGTCGGATCGATAGGTCGAGAGTCGCTCGCTGTTCGTGCGCGAACAGTTTCTTGCAGTCCATAAAGACCAGATCATAGAGAGGCCAAGCACCATCCAAATTGTTCTTCTATAAGAGCAATCCTCTAGCCACGACCATTGTTGAGCCCACTGAATCATGGACTGCGGTGCCGACTAGGAGACTCCCCACCATTGGCAAAGATTACACTAGAGCTTCCAAGAAAAGTGACAGTGTGAAAAAAGATGTGAGCAAGACTCTTATCTCTTGGGAACACAGCACGAAAAGGTCCTGATCAGTGGCCAATATTCCCCTCCTGGCAAAGTTTCCCCTAACTACAACGCCATCATGTAAGATCTTCCAAACAAAATATTCAATTTTTTTGGGGCATAGGTTCAACCAGAAGTTGGGTGGCATGGAAAACTCCATAGTGGCCTTGATAATGAACTCCCTTCCTTCCTTCACTAAATAATTATTGCTTCTCCCTAGTTCCAAGACGAGTGATCTTCCAGATTATGATTGGAATGGATTTTTTGCACCTCCTCGTAAAGCTTCTTAAATTTTTTTTTGATATAAACGAGGTATGTTATTAATGTAAAAATGAGGTACGTACAAATAGTTACTAGACAGTAAAACATCGCTTAAAAATGAACTCTGCTACTTAATGCTAAAAACACAACTAAAAAATAAAACCTGCTACTCACTGCTAAAAACACAGCAGATGTAATACAAGTTAAACAAAAGACAATTAACACTTGACTCCACGCCATGCTTCCATCACCTCAGCATTAATGTCATACAAATTACAATGAAAAGCATTTTGTTTAGCACTAATCCAAATCGCAGCTCTAAAAAGGATCAGGTTGAAACCATTTTTCCAATTTGCCATATCACCGTCATACACCAAACTATTCCTCATGCCCAAAACAGCTGCATAAAGATACTGTCATCTTAGAACATCTAACCGTGAAGCATCCAGTGAGATAGGACCATTGAGGGAACATTGACCTCATAACACCAAGTAAGCACCAAATTATTCCTTACCATCTACAAATTATGCCCCCACAGCAACAAGGAAACTCGGCAATGCATCAAGAGATGATCACTAGATTCAATACAAATATTATAAAAAGGAAACAGAGCATTCCCCATAGATAGGATATGTATTGTTAGAAGTGCTGACTTGATACATATTACTAACCCATAAAGCTTTAAACTCTTTAAAGGAGCATAGGTAACCAAACAAATGGGTGGCACACTCATCAAGAATTGAATTGTACATCACCATCAGGCTTAGTGAATAGGATATGGGTCACAATCCATAACCATCAGGCTCCAGAGCTATGAGGCAGCCCTTGACTCTACCCAATCCACCCCTTCTTTCTCGATGAGCTCCTCCACTACCTTCTCCACCTCACAATCGTTTCTAGCAAACTCCAAATCAAAACATCTTGAGTTGAGCTATCCCCTGACTGCAAGGACCTCACTCCACCCCTTGGAATGATTTTTTCATTTTCTTCAATTTTCTAAACCGCGAGCTTCTATTAAATTTTTCCCTTTCCAGAAGAACCCTAAAGTGTCTTTCTAGATCCTTCAAAAAAAGCTCCACACACTCATCTTAAATTGGTACCGTTTCAAAACTTGAGGAATGACTCTCACTAAGATTATTACATGGGCTACTAACAGGGCAGGCCCCATTATCATTTACCTTCTCATGACTACGCTTTTCCATAGATTCCTCCTCAATTTCCTTATCCAACATTTTTCCCTGGGTGTTCCTCCACAGGCACAATAGACCCACTACCAGCAGGCCCCAAAATGCTAGAACCTTTATTAGAAACGCTGGATCGCTTATCAACACAGAGATCGCTAACATCCGTCGCCCTTATAGGAACAAGACTCTGATCATGCAAAAGTTTCTGCGGTAGATTGACATTCCCACCAACCTTGAGACCCTCAATCCTCCAACTCTTCCCATTCGGTCGTCCAATGGCCATAATCTTTTTTGCCGAATCAACTTCCAACATAACGCCTTGCCTTTCTCGAGATATTTAATTGTATCTAAAATTCCAAAAGGGTCCTGAGACTCTTGAAGCTCCTCACCAACACTACGCAGCCGGTCGCCGGAAGGCTGAGATGTGTTCTCCTTTAGGCAAGAGTTGATACAATCCTCCTTCCCTACCATAATCTGGTCGAAAACCTTCCCAGAGACGTCCATCTCTATACTCTCCCACTCATTTCGTGCCATGTACAAGGGTTGTGCTTCAACTATAGATATCTCATAAAGCTTGTTACCCATCCTTACTTTGAACACACGAGATATAGGATTTTTATATGAAGTCAAAATCTGTATATTGGCCACCTCCAAATTATTACTATAATCCAGGCTGTTATGGAGCTTAATAATACTACCAAAGTGAACGGAAATTTGCTTGAAGAATTCATCACACCACGCCTGTGGTGGTACTCCATAGATGTTCAAACAATACACACGATGAGTAGCACCATCTCTAAGCTTCCATTCCTTTATCAGATCAAAACACCCATCCCAAGACTCAAACGCCACCAACACATATTTTCCACCAGGCATTTTAACCTCAACTACAGAATTATTGAATAAACCAAAGCATTTAGTAACTTCTGAAGCTGCCATACCTTCCTTCACCATTCCGAAAGCATATGAGCTGAGTTTATTCAAGCAATCCTCAGTAGGATTGAACTCAAAGGATGCTTCCTACTTCCCATAGACTCTTGGTATCTACTCAGAGGAGGACAAATCTCCATATGCAGCAGTAGAACCCATTGCTTGTGCAAACGAGCATCCTTCCTTAACCATTGCATTCGATATGAACTTTTTATTATCCTTAAAACCCATCCCCGATCCACCTTCCTTCAGACCTCTTGTTCTATACTCAGCCACATTTGCTATAAGTATCCCATTGATTGACTTTGAGCCGTTTATCTCCTCCACCATTACCTCCGGTCTTCCATCGAACTGAAAACTCACAAAACAATAGCGATTATCGCTCCATGTCAACTTCCCAGGGATGAATGCATCTATAACCACACCCACGCTTTACATCTCCATGTATACATCCACCGCTAACCACACAGCAAGAAGGTTTTCTACAAATACACTCACCGCTCTAGAACTCTCCAAAGCCCTTTGCACATATTCTTTTGACCACCTAGAAAAGAATGACGGTCTGAGTTTTTTGTTTACCACCCTAAAGTGCCCTTGGGACGAATTACCGCTCATGCTCACCATAGATTGATTTGTAAATCGTCTAAGGTTTATAGATTAATTGTCCAGAGATCATTTTAGCTTCTTACATATATCCTTCTCCCATCCATATAGGGCCTTTCTCCAAACATTCGCATTGGAGAGTGGTACTTGAGTGCAACAGAGGCGAGGGTGGCATCTTGGCAGGATAAAACAGAATATAATCTTGAGAATACATTACTTAGTAAGCTAAAGGAGCATCAGCTGTCGTTCCAAAAAGAGATCCTAGATCCGTTCCCCACCTGTAACACTAGGTTAATTATTTTTCAAAAAAAAATTAGCTCTGCTAAGATCATTGCTGCAAGTGATCACGTTCCTCTATAAAGGAGACATCTTGTGGCGCAAAAAAACAGGTTCCATCTTCCTTGAATCCGTCATGCATTTGGCTCTAATGAGTCTTCCCTAGGCAGTCTCCTCTTTCTGAATCAACCTCCAATACCACATAAAACAAAGACTATTGTTCTTGATGGCCAAAGAGTCAATACCTAGCCCACCATATTGTTTAGGTCTCGCCATCTTGTCCAAAGCCACCCAGCATGACTTCTTTTTCTCCTTACATCCACTCCACAGGAATTTTCTTTAGATCTGGGTCAACTTTATCAACAACCCCACTGCTAATCTGAATATAAACATAAAGTATAATGAAAGAGATGAGAGCATAGATTTAATCAATAGAACTCGACCTGTAAAAGAGAGGACCTAGATTTCTAGGATCTTAGCTTTTTCTTGAATTTCTCAAAGATAGGAGACCAGTTGGCTAGCTTCTTCATGTTTGCACTTAAGGGTAGCCCTAGGTATTTGAAGGGTAGCTTCTCTACTTTGCAAAGAAGGAGGTCTGTTATCGGTTTTCTTGCATTATAATCAATATTTACCCCTATAATATTGCTCTTGAAAAGTTAATGCGCAAGCCTGATATAAGTTCAAAGCACCTTAAAACTCTTTTAAGGTTGAGAAGAGATGAAGCATCAGTTTTTGCCATCAGAAGAGTGTCATCCGTGAACTGTATCAAGTTTGCAGGTATGCCGTGAATACTGAGGTCCTTCACCAGTCCTTTTGCAATAGCAGAATCAATCAAAACTCTCAAGCCCTCTACTGCAATAAGAAACAGGAACGGGGATAGGGATCCCCTTGTTTTAATCTTTTCCTCATTACGAACTGATGCGCTGGTGAGCCGTTGATAAGAACGTAAAGGGTTAATGACTGTAAACATGCCTTAATCCAGAGAATCTACTTCTAAGAGAAACCCATAAACTCCATCACCTGAAACAAATAACCCCAAGAAATTGAATCGTATGCTTTTTGAAAGTCAAGCTTCTAAATAATCGCGAGAGCCTTGCTTTTTTTTAGGGAGTCAATCGATTCAGAAGCCAATAACACCTCATCCAGAATGTTTCTGCCCTCTAAGAAGGCATATTAAGAGTTGCTGATGAGGGAGGGCAGAACGTTTTTAAGCTTGGACGATAAAATTTTTGAAACTACCTTATATATGCCACTGATCAGCGTTATCGGACGAAAGTCATTGAATTCCACGACACCCTCCCGTTTAGCTATGAGGGTTATATATGACAAGTTAACACTCTTAGGAAGTCTCCCTTTCTCAAGTAATTCCTGTACTAGGTCAAACAAATATGTTTTTATTTGATCCCAACATCTCTTATAGCAGTTCAGGTTGAATTTGTCGGGCGCTGGTGCTTTTGATCATCACATGCCCAAAATGCCCTTTTAACTTCCTCTATAGTGATAAGGCTTTGAAGCCAAACAACACTTTCGTCTTTTAATCGTGGAAACAACTCACCACATCCCATTCTAGGCCTGAAATCCATGTCATCATTATACAGATTGGAGAAGAAAGACACCGCCTAAAGTTTAATCTAAACCGGTTCAGTTACAACTCTATCACCACAATATGTCAATCCAATAGAGTTTCTTCTTCCTCTTGCACAGGCTGAAATATGAAAGAACCTTGTATTGCGGTCACCTAGCTTGAGCCAATTAATTCTTGACTTTTGTTTTCAAAGGATTTCTTTCTGCTTTAGTTTCTGGTGCCATTTCATTTTTGCCTCATTCCCTCTCTTGTCTTCGTTTTCGGAGAGCATTACTATTTCAGCTTTAAAATCAAGGGCCTCATTCTCGCTCTGTAGGTTACTAACTGAATCATCAATATTCCTGAATGATCTTCGGTTCCAATCTGATGGAAGTCTGAGCATAGCCAAGCTTTTCTAGGAGCTTGAATCTGCCTTGGTACTCACCTTCACACTTCTCCCACATCAAGTTCAAGGATTCCTTGAAATGAGAATATTTCCACCAGCAATCTTGGAATCGACAAGGTGTAAACCCCCATTTGGTTTTGTCCTATTCAAGGATCAAAGGCCAGTGATCTATGAGCCTCTTAACCGGCCTGGAGGTGCAATGATTTGAAAAATAGGGTTTATTCAGCTTTTGCCATTGTCCTGTCAATTTTGCTTGCAACCAAATTATTTGCCCATGTAAATCTCCGCCCAGATAACGGGAATTCAAAAAGAAGCATGGAGTCCATAAAACTTTGTAACGCACCAGCCCCCTTTCTATTGGTTTTGTTACTCCTCCTATCCTCCTCAATATGGTCTCATTCAGGTCGCCAATGAGCAGCCATAGAGAGTTAAAAAAAAAATGCTTCATACCCTTTAGTTCAGTCCACATCTCAATTCAGTTTTCCACCTTACTGCCTGCATATATGAAACAAATACAAAGCTTGTCCTGCAAGTCACCGAAAAAAATTTTAACAAGCATCCAATTTTAACACGATTGGTACAGGGTTAACCGAAAGAAGTTATCATCCCACATCAACAGTCCATCTGAGGAGCCATGTACATCCATTGTTCGATATTCTAGCCCACCAATGTTTCATAACCTTGAGTAGTAATTCCTGTCGAAGCCTTGACTATTGTTTCACAAATAAACACCATCTCTGCATCACTTTTGAAGATTAACTCTTTTAGTTGATTGTGTTTGATACCTGAGCCAAGTCTTCTAATATTCCATGATATTAACCTACACATAAAGAAGAATTAGTCCATTATATCTTCACAAAGCACTCCACCCACTGATCATTCTGATTCCTAGTCCATTCCTCTCCTTTCTGTTAGTGTAATATGCCCAAAAGCCAATCATGGATGATTATTTGTAGTCATGTATACGTATTAAGGTTATTCCAATAAGTATCGTTTATGAGATAAACGCTTGCACGTACTTATAACCCTAGAATATTTCATATTCTTAAGTTCTCCCTAGTCGATTATTATTATGGATGGGTTGTAATAATAAATTAAGACTAGCGTATGTTGAGAATTGCATATGTGATATGAATTCTACATACGGGTACAAGTTAGAGAACTTGTGGACTGGACCGACCCACATAAGAACGCTACATGGAACGTTATATGTTTGTCTATAGCGGTTCTTATATGTATTGTCCTTAGACCTGTGATCATCAAGGTTCCCAACATATGAGTCGTATACTTTGATATTACTCTTGGCTATTTCGTAATTGAGTAGACTTAGTGTAATCATTGGGTATATGATAAATGTGTAGTGGGTTTTGTATGATCTAGAGGGGATTCGTCCAATCCATATAACGGGTATATTATCGGATGGTTTCTTGATAGAGTTGAACCGTAAATGCATGGCCATGCTCGGATTATGATATGTGATATCACTCGTATCCGTTTTACACGGTTAACTCGAGGATCAAGAAACCGATATTAAACATATGCGAGATTGACATATTCTATGTCTCGTGTTTAATCATGATAGTGGGATGAAGGGACGATGACATGTTCGCGAGGCATAGAGAATCAGTACTAATCTTGTCGTTCGGGTGGCAATGATGTGTTGCTAGACGCCGCCCTTTGCTTATAATTGCAAAATGAGGTTTTACAATTATTGTCGGACGTTACAAGTGCCTACAGGGTCACACACAAAGAGTCGTTGATTCGAGCAGGTGGTTGAACTGTGGTTGGACCATGGTTGAACCGGGTGTGGTTGGACCGCGGTTGGACCGTGGTTGGACCAAGGTCGTTTTGGTTGGTTTGGTTCAATAAAAGTCTGACTTATTGAACCCAAAATCAATGTATGTGATGTGGAATCCAATTAGTGGAGACAAGATTATGTGGAGACATAATTATGAAAGATAATGGGCCATTGTGTTGGCCATTATCCCCATTGTCTCTTAGCACTAATTGGGTGGAGTATCAGATTACTCAAGCCATCATCTTCATCACTTGAGTCTAATTTTTGCAGAGCTTTCACCCTTGAGAGTGTCTTGAGAGTGTTCTTCATTTTCAGACCATACACCTTCTTTGAGAAAGAAGAGAAACACCACAAACACAGCTCCCGGAAACCTGCTGCTAGCACATCAGTTCGGGAGAGCTCGGGTAGGAGATCGTGAGACGATTCCCGGCCAGCAATCACGGTTCGTGTGGATACCGTAGAGGGGCGAGGCCTTTTGTCTGGCTCTAGCTGATTCAGTTCTACAGTTGGGTGAAAGACCTCAACCGAACAAGGTATGTAAAAATTGTTATTCGGTTCAGCTACCTTCACTTGGATCCTCCATATGTATCCGGTATTTCCGCTGCGCATACATGTTGTATTTTTGTGCTTTTGATTGTCAATTGCATGAACCGGATACTTACAGTGGTAGCGGAGCCATGTTGTGAAGTTCTAAACCGAATTCATGTGCATATGTGTGATATGCCATGTTAATTTGTTTGTTCATTTAGTATATATGATATGCTGAACATGATAGTATATATGATATGCTAGGCTCATTTAGTATATGTGATATGCTGAGTTCGTTTTAGTATATGTGATATGCTGAGTTCGTTTTGGTGTATGTGATATGCTGAATCCGTTTGTATATAAGTGTTATATTACGAACATGCTAGTATATGAGATATGCTGAATTCATTTTGTATAAGTGTGCTAAATGAATTGTGTACATGTTGATGTGTTTTTGTCAAAAGAGTTTTGACAACAAGCACTTGATTGGTATGAGATATCAATCAAGGTGTTTTTGGCAGTAAGTCAGAGAGTTTGACTAGGAAAAACCGAGTGTCGGTTTGTGTATAGAACGATTGTCGTTCTAGTACAGCCAGGCCACAACATCGATGTTTGTGAGACAAACATTGATGTTGGCATGATGTTTAGCCTTGGCCGACCCTTCATAACATTGATGTTGTGTGACCAACATCGATGTTCTGATGAAGGTTGGTCTTGGCTGAACGTTTATAACATCGATGTTGTGTGACCAACATCGATGTTCTCATGTAAAATTCTCAAAACATCGATGTTTAAGCGTTAAACATCGATGTTATTTGAGCTCGGCCAAAATTGAATTGAAGTTCCAGAACTCAAATAACATCGATGTTGTAGAATCCAACATCGATGTTCTTGAGTTTCAGAAGTTCAAACATCGATGTTTGATGGTCAACATCGATGTTTTGAGGGTTCGGCAACCTCCAACATCGATGTTTAAGTGTCAACATCGATGTTTTGCAGATTCGCAAACTCCAAACATCGATGCTGAAGGGTTCAGCATCGATGTTGTGGAACCCAGTAACTTCAACTGCGAATTAGGGCAGAAGGAGGCCGAATTGGTGTCTTGCCTGAACAGCAAAGTTGTAGCCCTACTTCTTAACTTTCCAGGGACACCAAGTTTTCACAAATCCGAGCTCTACAGCTCAAGATATGGCCGAAATACTGAGTACTGCCAAAATCTTGAACTTTCAGAATCTCAACAACATCGATGTTTGAAAGTTCAACATCGATGTTATTGAGCTACTGCCAAATAGTTTGGAGTTCAAGAATTTCAACAACATCAATGTTTAAGAGTTGAACATCGATGTTATTGAGCTACTGCCAAGTAGTTGGAGAGAATCAGATTCTCACAACATCGATGTTACAAGTTGAACATGGATGTTCACATGTAATTTTGTTTTTCCAAATTTACAAACACCAATGTATGATTCATCAAGAACTTGCATATAATGTATGGAATAATATGTTGATGAAAATATAAGTTCTTAGTTGCCGTCCATGGTAAGCACTCATCATTGCTTCGATCAACAAATGGTAGGTTTTGCCAAAGCAAGGTGCCTTTGTTTATCTTAGCAAGGTGCGACGCGATAATTGTAATATCGGAATTGCTTATTGTGGTGTTGAACTTAACTAGGTCATCTTAATAGGATTAAGGACTTAGAGGTAAGGAGTTGAGCTATGTCTATGAGATAGATATGGACAAAGTGTTGTTCACTCAACTATCCAAGAGTTACATGAGATGTAATTGACAAGAGTTGTCTACCTAAATAGCTATTGATATATGCGATCAACCAAAGCTGACATATGTTGTAGTGAAATATGGTAGAACCGGATGAATATATTAACAGAACTAAATACATCATCCTCGTGTAAATTATCTTAAGGAACAATTTACATAAACATACGTACTGAGAATAAACACACTCAACTAGTAACAACATCTCATAGGTACCGTGTTTTGTGATCGTGTTTGTCACTGCGATCGGTCCTTGAGAAGGAAAAGTTAAACGGGAATAACTTCCCAAAATGGTATCGTAACTTGAGGATTGTCCTCAAACAAGAAAAGAAATTGTATGTCCTCGAAGGGCCCGTTCCAAGTGAACCGGCATCTAGTGCTCCTAGGGCAGAAAGGGATGCTTACAAGAAGCATCTTGATGATGCACTAGATGCATCATGCCTTATGCTGATAACCATGGACTCTGAGCTTCAGAAGCAACATGAGAAAATGGGGGCGTTCGATATGATCGAACACCTGAAAATGCTCTTTGAGGAGCAAACAAGGCATGAGAGGTATGAGACCTCTAAGGCATTGTTCCAATGCAGGATGGAAGAGTCCGAGCATTGGAAGCACAACTGCCCTATTTACCTTGAAAAGGTGAATGAGCGGAAGGGAAGTAAGACTTTCGCTTCAGGTATGTTCGTTATAGAAGCGAATATCTCTATCTCTGCATCATGGGTATTAGATACCGGATGTGGTTCTCACATTTTTGTAAATGTGAAGGAATTGAGAAAGAGTAGGAGATTGGCTAAGGGTGAGATAGACCTACGTATGGGAAATGGAGCAAGAATTGCTGCATTAGCCGTAGGAACTTATTATCTATCCTTACCGAGTGGTTTAGTTTTGGAACTAGACTATTGCTATTATGTACCAACCATTAGCAGGAATCTGATTTCTGTATCTTGTCTTGACAAGAAAGGATTTTCATTTGTAATAAAGGACAATTGTTGTTCCATTTATTTCAATGATGTATATTATGGTGGTGCATAATTGAGCAATGGTTTGTATGTTCTAAAACTAGAAACCGCAATCCATAACGTTAACACGAAGAAGGTTAGAACGAATGATTCTAATGAAACGTACCTTTGGCATTGTCATTTAGGCCATATAAACGAGACTCGTATATCTAAACTCCATAAAGATGGACTTTTAGACTCATTTGATTATGAATCATTTGAGACGTGTGTGTCGTGTTTGTTAGGAAAAATGACGAAGGCTCCTTTTACCGGTAACGGTGAGAGAGCATCAGACTTATTAGGTCTTATACATAGTGATGTATACGGATCTATGTCCACACAGGCTAGAGGTGGTTTTTCATACTTGGTTACATTTACTGATGATTTCAGTAGGTATGGCTATGTGTATCTAATGAGACACAAGTCAGAATTCTTTGAAAAGTTCAAAGAATTCAAGAATGAAGTACAAAATCAACTCGGTAAAAGTATTAAGATGCTTCGATTAGATCGAGGAGGTGAATACTTAGACCGAGAATTCCTTGATCATCTAAAGGAGTGTGGTATAGTATCACAGCTCACTCCATCGGGTACGCCTCAATGAAATGGTGTATCTGAAAGGAGGAATAGAACCTTGTCAGACATGGTTCGTTCGATGATGAGTCAGCTGACCTTCCTTCTTCATTTTCGGGACATGCATTATTGAGTGCTGCTTTTACTCTTAACCGTGTTCCATCAAAATCCGTCGAAAAGACACCATATGAGATATGGACTGGGAAGCGTCCCAATTTGTCTTTTATGAGAATTTGGGGTTGTGAGGCTTACGTAAGACGTGAAGCTTCGGATAAACTCGGCCCTAAATCCGACAAGTGCCTCTTTGTAGGATACCCTAAGGAAACAAAAGGGTATTATTTCTATAATCCTTTAGAGCACAAAGTGTTTGTGGCTCGGACTGCTATTTTTCTAGAAAGAGAATTTATTTCTAGAAGAATCAGTGGAAGGAAAATAGAACTCGAAGGAGTTTGAGATATAGAGGCTGAGATGGAACAAGGGCAGGAACCACAAGAAGTTGTGGATGAGATTCCTGTGCCTGTAACACATGGACCGCGTAGGCCGGATAAGACTCGGTATGAGCCTGAGAGATATGGATTTCTCATGACTCATACTGGAGACGTGATGCTCATAGATGAGGATGAGCCCACTTCCTATCAGCAGGCCATTACGGGTCCGGACTCTGAGAAGTGGCTAGAGGCCATGAATTCGGAAATGGAATCCATGTATCAAAACAAAGGTATGGACCTTGGTTAATCCACCCGAAGGGGTAAAACCCATTGGGTGCAAATGGGTCTTTAAGAGAAAGACCGACATGGATGGTAATGTGATTACCTACAAAGGGCGATTGGTTGCGAAATGTTTCAAGCAAGTTCATGGTATTGCCTATGATGAAACTTTCTCACCAGTTGCCATAGTTAAATCCATCCGGATTCTATTGGCTATAGCGGCATACTATGATTATGAGATATGGCAAATGGATGTCAAAACCGCCTTCCTTAATGGGAATCTTTTAGAGGATGTGTACATGACACAGCGTGAAGGTTTTGTCAATCCAGAGAATGCCAATATGGTATGCAAGTTGCAGAGATCCATTTATGGATTGAAGCAAGCTTCTAGGAGTTGGAATCTTCGTTTTAATGATGTAATCATAGAGTTTGGTTTCATTAAGAACGAAGATGAACCATGTGTTTACAAGAAGGTTAGTGGGAGCACCATTGTTTTCTTGTTGTTGTATGTTGACGACATCTTGCTCATTGGGAATGACATTCCGACACTATAATCCGTAAAGACTTGGTTAGGAAAGAATTTCTCGATGAAGGACTTAGGAGAAGTTGCCTATGTGTTAGGTATAAAGATCTATAGAGATAGATCCAAAAGACTTCTCGGGCTAAGTTAAAGTACGTATATTCACAAGGTGCTAAAAAGGTTTAGCATGCAAGATTCCAAGAAAGGGTTCTTGCCCTTGTCACATGGCATGTCTCTCTCAAAGTATCAATGTCCTAGTACATTTAAGGAGAGAGAGCAGATGAGTAAGATTCCTTTTGCTTCGGCAATAGGATCTATCATATATGCCATGTTATGTACTAGACCGGATATCGCATATGCTTTGAGTGTCACAAGCAGATACCAGTCTGATCCCGGTGAGAGTCACTGGACAGCAGTTAAGAATATCCTAAGTACTTGAGAAGCACTAAGGTTGCATTCCTGGTTTACGGAAGCGTTGATGAGCGTGTGTAAAGGGTTACACAGATGCTAGCTTCCAAACCGATAGGGGTGATTTTAGATCGCAGTCAGGTTATGTGTTTTGTCTTGGAAGTGGTAATGTGTGCTGGAAGAGATCCGAGCATGGTACTGTATGCTGGAAGAGTTCCAAGCAAGAGACAGTAGCCGACTCTACAACTGAGGCTGTGTATAGTTCCTTTTGGGAACAAAGTAGGAGATCTATTGTCTAATCTTCTCACGCAGCGGAAGCATGATGGTCGTGCTAGATCCACATATATGAGATATTTGGATGATTGGCTTTAGTGCAAGTGGGAGATTGTTAGTGTAATATGCCCAAAAGCCAATCATGGATGATTCTTTGTAGTCATGTATACGCATTAAGGTTATTCCAATAAGTATCGTTTATGAGATAAACGCTTGCACGTACTTATAACCCTAGAATATTTCATATTCCTAAGCTGTCCCTAGTCGATTATTATTATGGATGGGTTGTAATAATAAATTAAGACTAGCTTATGTTGAGAATTGCATATGTGATATGAATTCTACATACGGGTACAAGTTAGAGAACTTGTGGACTGGACCGACCCACATAAGAACGCTACATGGAACGTTATATGTTTGTCGATAGCGGTTCTTATATGTATTATCCTTAGACCTGTGATCATCAAGGTTCCCAACATATGAGTCGTATACTTTGATATTACTCTTGGCTATTTCGTAATTGAGTAGACTATCACATTAGTAACCCATATACTATTTACACATCACCCAAAACATACTAGATCTCCCCTAAGCAGGTTGGGTATATTGCCCATATAATAGCGATGGTTTCTTGATAGAGTTGAACCGTAAATGCATGGCCATGCTCGGATTATGATATGTGATATCACTCGTATCCGTTTTACACGGTTAACTCGAGGATCAAGAAACCAAGATTAAACATATGCGAGATTGACATATTCCATGTCTCGTGTTTAATCTTGATAATGGGACGAAGGGACGATGACATGTTCGCGAGGCATAGAGAATCAGTACTGATCTTGTCGTTCGGGTGGCAATGATGTGTTGCTAGACGCCGCTCTTTGCTTATAATTGTAAAATGAGGTTTTACAATTATTGTCGGACGTTACAAGTGCCTACAGGGTCACACACAAAGAGCCGTTGATTCGAGCAGGTGGTTGAACCGTGGTTGGACTATGGTTGAACCGGGTGTGGTTGAACCGCAGTTGGACCGTGGTTGGACCAAGGTCGTTTTGGCTGGTTTGGTTCAATAAAAGTCTGGCTTATTGAACCCAAAATCAGTGCATGTGATGTGGAATCCAATTAGTGGAGACAAGATTATGTGGAGACATAATTATGAAAGATAATGGGCCATTGTGTTGGCCATTATCCCATTGTCTCTTAGCACTAATTGGGTGGAGTAATCAGATTACTCAAGCCATCATCTTCATCACTTGAGTCTGATTTTTGTAGAGCTTTCACCCTTGAGAGTGTCTTGAGAGTGTTCTTCATTTTCAGACCATACACCTTCTTTAAGAAAGAAGAGAAACACCACAAACACAGCTCCCGGAAACCTGCTGCTAGCATATCAGTTCGGGAGAGCTCGGGTAGGAGATCGTGAGACAATTCCCGGCCAGCAATCACGGTTCGTGTGGATACCGTAGAGGGGTGAGGCCTTTTGTCTGGCTCTAGCTGATTCGGTTCTACAGTTGGGTGAAAGACCTCAACCGAACAAGGTATGTAAAAATTGTTATTCGGTTTAGCTACCTTCACTTGGATCCTCCATGTGTATCCGGTATTTCCGTTGCGCATACATGTTGTATTTTTGTGCTTTTGATTGTCAATTGCATGAACCGGATACTTACACTTCCCTCACTATCAGCTCCCTCACTACTAGTCTTACACCTTCGATATCATTCTGATCATCCCATCCCAGACTATTCCCCATCTGTACCGTAAGATCAGCCTCAACTTCATAGTGACGGCAAGGTTGATTATGAACTTCGGTTGGGATAACAGATTCCGCAATTCTTCTATTGGCTCTTCTTATGTCTGAGTCACCAAGTGTGTCTCCCGAAATAATACTCCCTGTGAATCTATTAATTTTTTTAAACTTCTGGATTTTTTTGCTTTGTTTTGCGTTGAGGGCGAGTATGATTTTCTGATCAATCAAAGTTGACAGGCTACCTTCCTGGTTGTTTATGCTTTGTTCACTAATAGGGGAAGTGCAAAGATTAGGGCTTATGAATATAGACTTGCTAATGGGATCAGTAGGTCCGGCCCGTGTCAGATTTTTTGGATCAGGATAGGGCGTCAATTGCTTACATCTACCATTCAAAGGATTGCCCAATGGCCCACATCCTTACTACTACTTCCTGAAGATTCTCCAGTTTCGCAGAGTACAATCTATTTTTTGGTAGAAACAATATAATACTGAATTAAAAGAAAATAATCTGCAGAAAGGAAGTCATCAGAATGATGACCACCACCTGTAAGTTACAAATGAAGGGAAGCACCATTAATGACAATATAGAACAGACTATAATTACACAAAGACAATCTTACAATTCACACCATTCCATGACCTGACGCCCTCAGAGCTAATCAACATATCAGAAGTATAACCTATTAAAGTTGCCACAACCCTTGTTGGCTCTATTTGATAGAGGTGACAATTCGATTTTGCTGTTCTTGGAAGACAGTGCTGACTCAGCACTGGTATTTTGAAGGGGAGCATTAAATCCACGTGGTCTCTTAGGGGACAAGGCAGAAGCAACATTGGGGTGTGAAGAGAGAGTCATCGACATAGCGGGAGATTCTGGTCTCCTAGGTAAGGTATGGTTCATATTTATTGGGGGAATGGCCTTTTCAATGATACCCATTAGCTGGAATGGGTCGGAATCCAAGGCATTAAGACCCTTGGGAGCATGATTGTGGTGGCTGTCAGAGGAGAATTTGAATTTCTCTCCCTCCTCGCCTGAGTCGTCGACCGTGGTGGCTCTGTGATGGCTTAACGGAGACTCGGGCTCAAAAGATATGAGATTGTTAACTACAATATCATTAGCTAAGCCATTGGTGACAGAACTGAACGAAACTAGAATCTCAGTAAAGGATACAATGGATTTAATACCTTTGATCTCCACAGTCACCTCCTAAGAAATCGTCTTTCTGACTCAAGTTAAAACCTGAATGTATGTAAGCTCTAAGTTTGATCTTGTCTTAGTAATCTCATCTAATTTAATTAGCTTCCTAAATCTGCTACTCACCCTCTCGAAGAATTCCATGCACCAGGCTTTGAGGGGTACACCCGTCACCCTAATCCAGCAGATTCTATTAGTAGCATTATCACCCTACTTTCATGCCCTAATCCGTTGAAAATAATCTAATTTGGTATCTGTGATAAGAACGTATCTCAGATTTCAACGGATGGAGTGTGTATAGACACAGATTCCTCCCCAAGGTTGCTAACACTAAAGTCCTTAAGGCCTATGGAAGATAGTAAACCTTGGATAGCGATTCTATCTATTAGGAAGGATAGGATGCCAAAAATACATCGAGATAAGTCATAAGTCTAATTCATCTAGGGGGTTAAAAACTATACTTGCAAGGTTACAACATTTTCCTTTTCATTGCGTTTGACAGATTGAGCAAAAGTTTTGCCACTTTCATTTTTGCTACCATTAGTGGGATGGGCAGGACGCAAAATGTTCTGGACTTTTTGGTTCTTGCTTCTAGCGAGGTTGGCACGAAGAGTGCCTTCTTCGGTTGGTATTGTTGCAATGTTACCCAACAATTCATCCTGGGAATGATTTTTCTTAAATCTGATGAACCCAAACCCTCTTCCATTTCTTGCCATCTTCCCAGGAATGTAGATGTCTATGATTTCTCCAACTTAGATAAGTTTGACAGAACATCAGAGATTGTCCAACTTTTCGACAGAATCTCAACATATTAGTTCATAATTTGATTGTTCTCTGTCGCAGAAGCTATTTGCTTCTTGTTCCACTTTTAAAAAGTGGACCAATTTAGGGTAATTTGAGTTTGAGTTTGGATTAATTTTTGGTGCGAGGAAGATTGGTTTAAGGGGTTGAGGAGGGATCATAGGTCGACGGAGGTTGGTGTTGAGGGGGTTCAATGGTAGGGGATGGAGTGGGGGAGGGTGGTTGATGGCTGCCGGAGGGAAATGAAAGGCTGTGGTTGGTGATTTACGGGGAAGGTCTGGGGACTTTTAGGGGGGGTTGGGGGGCGAACTGAGCCACCATCTTAATTGTTGCAGTGGTAATGATGTAAAACTAGTGATTAGTTATTGCTAAAACTAGCTTGCATGTATACTCTGTTATTCTACAATATACCCCGTAATCGTTGAACTTTGTTTCAACGGGCAAAAAATACAAAATAATCACAGCAACGGTAACTTTGGACGGAGTCTTCGACCGGAGATAGGGTAACTTCAAGTGAAGACTGCGCTGTGTTGCCTTGCTGTCATGGGAAGCCATTTCTTCAACAATACTTCAAAATGAAGCTTCATGGCTATGAGATAGTGTAGGGAAAAGGAGTATCTGTAGGGGACGATTGTGGGTTACTGCTACAAATCTTTGAATTTCACTGTGAGTTCTCTTTAACAAGAGCAGTTTTTAGTTCTCATGCTTTGTCTTGAGTTAAGTTAGAGCTATGTCTCTATTGGTGTGGAATTGCCGAGGGTTGGGTAGTTCACTTACCCGATATAGATTATTGGATCTGAAAGTAAAATTCAGGCCAGTAGTTATATGTTTAATTAAAACCAAGCAGAAACAACAGAATTTAGATGAAAGAGGAAAATTTTGGGAATGAAGAATGCAATTTATGAAGATTCTGTGGGTCAATCGGGTGGATTGGTAATACGGTGGGGAGATGATGTACAGTTCCAATGTCTTGCAAAATGCAGGAATTATATCCACATTGGAATACAGTTGGAAGGTGGTTTGGCTTTTGAGTGTACGCTAGTGTATGGTCCTCCTAGAAAAGAAGACAGACCAGCTTTTTGGAGGAAGATGGATTCGCTACGACCTGCAGCTGGGGTGGGTTGGTTAGCAATTGGGGATTTTAATGCTCTGTTAGATTGTGAGGATAAGGAAGGAGGTATCGGGGTGAGCCTTTCCCAAACAAAGGACTTTGCTAAATTTTTGAACAACAACGAAATGCTAGAACTCGAGTGCAAAGGCAACAATTACACCTGGTCCAACAAGCGAACGGGGGTGAATAACATTGTTGCCAAGTTGGATAGGGCAGTGGCTAATGTAGAGTGGAGATTAGCATGGCCAGATGCTGTACTTAGCAACGAAGTTATGATCGGGTCAGACCACCAACCGTTGGTGCTGAATATAAATGGCAGCAAAATAAGAGGGCGCAGCAGGTTCATTTTTTATGCCAGATGGCTGGAGGAAGAAGGTAACGAAGAGATAGTCAGGAAAGCTTGGAGTAATACTATTCAAGGCTCAAGGCAATTTAAAGTGGCACCAAAAATCAAGCTGACCAAAAAGAACTTACAAAAGTGGAGGAGAGGAAAGCAAAATAATAGTAGAAGGGTTATAGAAGGATTGCATGAGGAACTCAAAAAACTACAAAGTTTACCATTCACGGACCAGATTCGGGATAAGGAAAGAGAGGTACTGGGTATCCTAGAAAAAGAATGGAAGAAGGAGGAAGTATTTTGGGCTCAGAAGGCCAAAGTTAAATGGATCACTGCAGGGGATAGAAATACGAAATTTTTTCATACTACAACTGTGCAAAGAAGGTCCAAAAACAAGATAACGAAGCTAAAGGATGCAAGAGGAGAATGGTTGGATGATCCCACTCTCATTCAAGGAGAGGTTGTTAGGCATTTCCAGCAAGTGTCTTCGTCTAATGGCTCTATTCCATCAGAGGAGTTAAAAGACTTAATCCCGAGGTTGGTTAGTGAAGAGATGAATGCTAATCTGCTTGCTGATTTTACGGAGGAGGAAGTTAAGGAGGCAGTGTTTTCTATGGGGGCTGGGAAGGCCCCTGGACCCGATGGTTTCCAAGGGGTGTTTTTTCAAAGATATTGGGAGTTTTTGAAAGAGGACCTGGTGGCTGCGCTGTGAAGTTTTCTACACACTGGATATCTCTTGACAGAATTAAACACCACCTTTATCTCACTGATTCCTAAGGTGAAAGCCCCTGAGAGTTTGGACCATTTTAGACCAATAATTTGTTGTAACTATGTGTACAAAGTTTTTTCCAAATGTCTCACAAATAGATTGAAGAGATGGCTCCCAAGTCTTATTTCTGAGACCTAGGCAGCTTTCGTTCCAGGAAGAAGCATACATGATAACATCCTGATCACCCACGAAGCTCTTCATTCTATGAGGCATAGAGGTAAAGGGAAGTACCAGAATATTATGCTTAAACTCGATGTAAGTAAAGCATATGATAAATTGGAGTGGGGGAGGAGGTACTACGGTGTTTTGGTTTTGCGGAGAAGTGGATTCAGATTATCATGAGTTGTGTGACTACAGTCAAATTTGCTGTGATGGTAAATGGAAAACCTACAGTTTTTTTCTATCCTTCGAGGGGATTAAGACAGGGAGACCCCCTGTCCCCCTATCTATTTATACTTGCGTCAGAGGGTTTATCCAGAAGATTGGAGAAGGGATTCCTGGAGCGCCAAATCCAAGGTTTCCGGATGAATAGATATTGCCCTCTTATCACCCACATTTTTTATGCAGATGATACCGTACTTTTTTTGTAAAGCCACTATTGAAGATGCATATGGACTCCTAAAGATTGTTTATGAATATAGTAAGGAGTCTGGACAGATGATCAATTATAATAAGTCAAAAGCAAATTTCAGTAGCAATACCACAGTGGAGAGGAGGAAAGCGATCTGTGATGAAATCGGGGTGGAAGTTGCTGAAGATAATGAAAGCTATTTAGGTATCCCAACCTGGTGGGGAAGATCAAGGAACAAGACTCTTCAATTCGTGATGGAAAGAGTTAGACGCAAGTTAAGTTCATGGAGGGGTAATCTATTATCACATGTAGGATGGGAAACACTGATTAAAGCTGTACTATCAGCTATTCCAACTTACGTCATGCTCCTGTTTAAATTTCCTGCAAGCTTATATAAGAAAATAAATGGGATGATGGCTAGATTTTTTTAGGGAGGGGATGAATCAAAGGCCAAGATGCACTGGCTGAGTTGGGAGAAGTTAATTATGCACAAGATGGAGGGGGTTTAGGTTTTTGCATTCTTGAACAGTTCAATTCGGCCCTATTAGCTAAACAAGCTTGAAGACTGCTCAAAAATACAAATGCTTTATGGGCTAGGTTACTAAAAGGAAAGTATTTCCCTAGGACTGATTTTTCAAAGGCAGTAAGGGGAAGTTCGGCATCATGGTGCTGGAGCAGTTTATGTCATGGCAAGGATGTGCTTGATTTGGATTTGAGATGGGATATTGGAAATGGGCGAAGAGTTAAAATTTGGGGATGGCTACCGAGAGATAAAAAATTTTTTAGTTGAGTCTGTGCAGGTAGAAGGACCAATTAGATTTATGGTTGGAGACTTGATTGATAGAAACAGGGACTCCTGGAACCTTCCTCTATTGAGAGATACCTTCAATGAGGAAGAATGCAAATTAATTCAAGGTATCCCAGTTTCAAGCTCAGTGGAGGACACTATAGTATGGCACTTCAACAGCTCTGGGGAGTACACAGTGAAATCGGGATACAATTTGTTGTGCAAGAGTACAGCTGCTCAGAACCAACTGCAACAGGAAACTAGCAATGGCAATAATGTGAATATTGGCTAGAAAGATGTTTGGGATATTAAAACACAACCAAAGGTGAAAAATTTTATTTGGAGGGCTCTCTTAGGCGCTTTACCAGTGAAAATCAATTTGGTCAAGAGGAGAATGAATGTAGACAGTACTTGTCATCTATGTGGCCTACATGATGAGACGGTGGAGTACATGTTTTTCCATTGTGATCATACGAGGGCTACTTGGTTTGGCTCTCATTTAGGGATGACTGTTGCTAACAGTGTTGATTTGAATGCATGTGGCACAATTTGGGAAACAACTTAAATGGTGAGCTTAAAAGGGACCTTAGAAATAAAGCTGCTATTTTTTTACGGTGTGTTTGGAGGGCCCGAAATAGGAAAGTTTTTGACAACGAGACAATTGACCCGACTGCTACGATACGAAGTTCTGAGGTAGCTTTCAATGAACAGATAGAGGGGACCAATGAGATCCTGCAAAGAACAGGGAGGAGGGATACAAATTCTAATGATGCACACTGGACACCCCTTGTAAGAGGTACTGTGAAGATAAATTGTGATGCAACGTTTGATAGCAAGAGGAAAAAGGTTGGGAATGGTGTATGCTGCAGATCTAGCCAAGGAAGAGTTATTGATGGTGTAGTTAGGAAGACGGTTGCAAACTCTGCCTAATAGCAGAGACTATGACAATCAAGGAAGCAGACAATCTAGCCCTTGCTAGAGGGTACCAAAAGGTATCCATTGAGACTGACTCACAAGTAACATGGCTTGCTCTAAGGCAAAAGGAGTCCAGCCCTTGGGAGATTAAGACACTGATTAAGGACATTATTGCAACTGTCTCTGATGCACCGCATATAAGCTTTCACAATATCTCTAGATCAGCGAATAAAGCTATGGACTGGCTTGCAAAAAATACTTGTTGGGGAAGGTGCCTGTAAACTAGGTGGTTGTTCAACCATCTGCTTTGGCAAGTATTTTATGTAATGATATGATTTAAACAATCAATGAAAGCTATTTACCCTTTCGACAAAAAAAAAAAAAAAACTAGCTTGCATGTGGTGATCATTCATCATGCTTGGCCAATATTTTGTTCTGTACTATAATTATATCAATGAAAATTTTGTTAATGGGTTTGTAGTTTTTTTGTACTCTCTTAAAGAGCAACGGGGTGAGAAATTTTTTTTTATGTGAAACGATAACCTTTATTAATAGACAAAAGGTACAAAACAAATGTTACATAACAAAGGCATAAAGCCATACATGATACAAGAGATATCGAAAGTGGAGAATAGAACATTTTAGAGCACAACCCCAAATCAAATTACCAATACTACCCCGAATCAAACCAAACATCTTCACTACGAGCACCACATGGCCCATATAAGGAGCAAGAGCGGTGAGATCTTGCCTTCAAAGTTTTACCTGCCATATAAAAAACAACCAAAAATTGAGAAATGTTATAAATTTATTATTTTAAGGGACCATATGTAGTAAATGTCATTTTGAGGGGCTAAACTGAACTTTGTCCACTCCATTTGTGTTATATATAAGAAAATGAAAATCAGAAGAAGGATGAATGAAAAACGGGTTGTAACCCGTGTTCTTCCCTGCCGTCTTCCTCCACCCTTCAACTTCTTCTCCTAAATCCATCTATCAATTCCATTCTTTCATAACACGTTATCAGCACGATGAGCCTCTACCCGGAGATGAGAAAACACTGACCGGAAATTTGTGAACGGAGGAAAAATGAAACAAAATCCGGCAAGGCCGTTTTCATCTCAGGCGACTGGCTTCCGCGCCACCGTGCACGACACCACCACCACCATCGGACTCCAAGGGCTGCCGCGACCTCAACGGCGCCCTCCTTTTCCGCCGATGCCGTCGGACGCGCCGTCAAAGGCCGTCGACCCGACGGCGAACCCAGATCCGATTTTTCCCAAATCGGGTCTGTTCTTCTTCTCCACTTCTTCGGCGGCCGTAGACTGCTGTGGCCGTCTCCTCCTCGCGCTGGATGCCGTCGGCCGCCTCATACCTCGCTCGCCTGCCGCCGACCGCCGGGCTGCTCGTCCGTCGTCAGCGGCGACTCTGCCCCTTCTCCATCCGCCGAGGGTGACGCTTCTGCTTGTTCATCTGAAGCCGATGCTGCCCCTTCTCCATCCGCCGAGGGTGACGCTTCTGCTGGGTGACCTGAAGCCGATGCTGAAGCAGGATTCGCCGAGGGTGCTGCTAGCTCCTTCCCGTCGCCGCCGGTGAGCATTAAATCTTTTTTCTTTTTTTTTTGATTATTTTACTTGTTTCAATCTGTATTTTTTTTTGTTGTTTTGGATTGTTGTTGATGATTAAATGTGGGATTAGATGATGAGTTGATGCTGGTATAGTTGAGTTCACAGTTTATGCATTTTTTGGTGTTTTCCGGCAGTGAACAGTGTTTTTCCGGCCGTGAACAGTATTTTTGGCCGGTACCCGGCAACCGTGAACAGTGTTGGCCGGAATCTGGCGGCCATGAACAGCCATTTTTGCGGAACCCGGCAAGCCCGGGAAGGCTATAATAGTTATTTTGTGTTTGGCCGAAATTTGCGTCTCGGTTTTCCCCGGCAAGCCCAGAAGTGCTTGGCCGAAAATTAGCACCTTGAGATTTTCCCGGCAAGCCCATACGGCAATTGTACTTAATTGTTTGGCCGGAATAATAACCGGGCTATTGTACTTAATTGTTTGGCCGGAATTTGATGCCTCGGAAAAAAATAATCCGGCACGGTGAATAGAAATTTCTGGCGACCGTGAATAGTAATTTTGGCCGAAATCTGGCAAACCCAGAAGTGTTTTGGCCGGAATCCGATGCCTTGAATTTTTCCCGGCAAATCTAGGAGTGTTTGGCCGGAATTTGAAACCACGGATTTTTCCCGGCAAAGCCCGGAAGACCGTTATATAAGCCCGGAAGGCTGTTATATTTATTATATTTATTGGCCGGCTAAGCCGCCTTTATCGTATAAGCGTATTATATATGTTATTGCTGAAAGATTTATCGAGTAAGCATATTTTCTGTTTTTATTTAAATTCCGATTGGGCTATTAAAAGGGCCCATTATTCATTTATTGGCCGGCTATGCTGCCTATTTATTTACGTTTTAATTGGGCTCGTGTAAGGCCCATCACATTTTATTTTCAACAATTTAATTTTCATTGGGCTAATTAATTAAAGGCCCATTGCATTTAATTTCCAGCCATTTATTTTAAATTGGGCTATATTAGGGCCCATTGTATTTAATTATCTCGTCTTTAATTTTACTTATGGGCTCGTTCTAGGCCCATTATTTTAATTTCCTGCCATTTACTTTACTTGGGGTAATTAATATAAGGCCCCTTGCCTATTTATTTTAATTAAGTATTTATATATTCAATTATGTTATTTGAATTTGAGGCTCTTAAAATTTACAGCAGAAATTTATAATGGGCATTAAATGCGAAAATGCATTTAAATGAGAACAGTCTGAAAGACTAAATGTAAGAGTCCAGAAGACTCGGAAAAAAAAAATACAACGAAGACTGGAAGTCTTACCGTTCAAAAGATCATGAAGATCCTTCAAAGGAAAATCGAAAATAAAACTATTACCACCAGAAGATGGAAATTATATGACCACCAGAAGGTGGATATTATATTTGCTTACCCTGAAGGAGCAATTCATTTTATATTCAATTTATTTTATGTTCAGTTTAAATTATTATGCATTGCATTTTATTTTATTTATTTTTCAGTACTTTATTATTGATTCTTAGAATAATGCCTGAAGCGTTAGTCTCGAAGACGATGCAAAATTGACATCCACAAGGGGGAGAATTATATATGTGTGGATGTCAATATAACATATTATGACATCTCGAAATGAAAAAAACTAATTGTGCGAGGTCTTCTCGTATTTAAGCTTATACAAGGACTTCTTGCGTACAAAATTATACTAGATCTTCTAGCATATAAATGCGCTCATGTCTGTGGGGGTCATTATTTTACTTAATAATACCTAGGGTTTACTTAATTGAGTCTAAATAAGGGACTTCGCTTATTCTGTCATATTAATAAAGTGCCTGTGGGCGTAAATGAGATAATAAATGGAAAATGCTCAAAGTAAACATGCATATTATTATTGCAAAAACAGATCCATAGCTGGAGAACATTCAAAGAAGAATGGTTCTCATACATATGTTTAAACAAGTAATCTATCTGTTCGGTTCAACATTAACCCTGAAACTCTGAGCCTCACCATTAATATTGACCCTAACACTGTCGTTCCAGGAAAACCACATACCACCCCTGTTGTTTTCTCCAGGTATCTCAAACCGATTCGCTGGAGGAAAACGAAGTGGAATCACACCATGATTCTCTCCTGCTTGCCACAAAGTCTCAGTAATCAGTACCATGTTAGGCTTGTACTGATTCGTCAGATCCCTTAAGGTACGCACAAAGTCTTGAGACCTTCTTGCTATACCCCTGCAATTCCACAATAAAAGTCGTACCTTACCCATGTAGGTGGTAACCCAGTCACCCTTGGGACGCTCCGAGCCATCATGGAAATTTGATAATAACTGCTTTCATTTAAAATTTAGCATGAAGGCTCCAGCTGAAATTCCTGCATCCTAGCAGATATGAAAAACATTATAGAGTTAGCTGAGCCATAAAAATTTGTCCTGAGATTGCCTTGGTCCTCCAGGAAGAAAGTTTCTTCCATTGGAGTCACAAAGAACCTAGACGAGTATAGCTCATCTACAAACATTAAATGAGGAATTCTCGCCAGATCATTAGGCAGTTCCTCTTGTTGTTCATTTACCATGCTATAGGCCAATCTATTTCTTCTGCCTAGTGAGGCACCCTCAACAAAGAAAACAGTAGCTGGGGAAGGCATTTTTATCTTGGTTGAGTTTTCTGTTTCTTTGCTCTGATGAATTTTTTTCTATATCTATGAGTTTTTTCTGTATCTTCCCATGTTATCCTTCCCCCATTTTATAGCCTGAGCATAGATAGCCAGGTGTCCCCGAAAACATCCAGAAGATTTTTCGGTGGATTATATTATTATTCAGCAAAATTCCAAAGCTTTACAATCCTCGAGGATTTGCTTTTGGAAATGTCTGCCACCACTTTAATTATTGTCCAATAATTCTGATTTTTTCCGACATTAGTGGCAGGAATAAGCCTAATATTGACACATGTATTGCAGCCCGAAGCTAGCAGTTGAGTAATTGAAACTTAACATATCCAGCCAGAAGCTGGAAATGCACTAGCCTGGAGCTAGTAATTTTAAGTGTTTAGATACACAGCTTGCGCAGCCTGAAGCTAGCACCAACTTGAAGTTGGTTCATGGATTTATTGTTTGGCATGACCGGATGGGCCATCCCGGTTCAATTATGATGCACAAAATTTTTTTTGATCAGTGATTGAAAAACCAGAAGTTTTTACAATCAATAAATTTTTCATATGTTTGTTTGCTGCAAAATTTATTATACGGCCTTCCTAAGATGAGAAGGGCCTAGCATCACCAGCAAGTTTAAGAATAATTCAGGGACATGAACGTGGACTGATCAATCCGCGATGTTAACCATCTAGGTAATTTTTATGATGCATCGACTAGATGGTCTATTGTGTGACGCAAGTTGGCATTGTGCGCACTTGTTTTAATGATTAAGCCACTTGCGGGTACATATCCCTACTTATGTTACTAGACTATATGTCTAGATAATGCTGG
>JAKUCV010004325.1:38967-108011 GCA_028386065.3 Turnera subulata
GATTTAGACCATATACCACTTCAAAAGGGGAATGACCTGTAGTTTGGCTCTTCGATCGGTTGTAAGCAAATTCAGCTTGAGCAAGATGCAAATCCCACTCTTTGACATTCTTCGTCACCAAACTTCTTAGAAGATTTCCCAAACTTCGATTCACTACTTCAGTTTGTCCGTCTGTTTGAGGATGATGAGATGTACTAAATTGTAGTTTAGTACCAAATTTCCTCCAGAGTGTTCTCCAAAAGTGACTCAAAAATTTGGTATCACGATCTGAAGTGATGGATTTAGGAATTCCATCAAGTTTAACGACTTCACGAAAATAGAGATCAGCAACTTGGCTTGCATCTGCTGTTTTGTTGCATGGAATAAAGTGAGCCATCTTGGAAAATCTATCAACGACAACAAAGACTGAATCCTTGTTACGTTGTGTGCGTGGAAGTCCAAGAACAAAATCCATACTGACATCTTCCCAAGGTGAGTTAGGAATAGGAAGTGGTGTGTATAAGCCAGTATTTTGTCCATGCATCTTCGCTTTGTGACAGATGCCATATCGTTCCACAAGACGTGCAACATCTTTTGTCATTTTCGGCCAAAAAAATTTTTCTTGAATAAGGGCCAAAGTCTTGTCCCTACCAAAATGACCAGCAAGACCTCCTCCATGAGCTTCTCGGATGATTGCCTCTCTTAATGAACACTGAGGAATGCACAGCTTGTTATCTTTGAAAAGAAAACTGTCCTGCTTGAAATAGTGATGAAGGGATCCTTCGGAACAAGCTTGCCAAATTGAGCTAAAATCAGCATCGTCTGGATAAAGCTCCTTTATTTTGTCGAATCCAATGACATTGGTCTCTATAGTATTAAGCAGTAAATGCCTTCTACTAAGAGCATCAGCCACTTGATTGAGCTTTCTGGACTTGTGTTTGAGAGAGAAAGTGTATGGCTGCAAAAATTCAACCCATTTAGCATGCCGCTTTGTCAACTTGTGTTGGCTGCTCAAGTATTTTAGGGCTTCATGGTCGGTGTAGAGAACAAACTCCTTAGGAAGTAAATAATGACTCCAGTGATCAAGAGCTCTAATGATTGCATAGAACTCCTTATCATAAGTAGAATACTTCCTTCGAGAGTCACTGAGCTTTTCACTGAAGAAAGCAATGGGCCTTCCTTCTTGGCTGAGCACAGCACCAATGCCGACATTTGAAGCATCACATTCGACTTCAAAAATGATGTCAAAATTTGGAAGAGCAAGGACTGGAGCTTCTGTCATTTTTTTCTTCACAAGCTCAAAGCTCTTTTGGGCTGCTTCAGTCCAATTGAATGATCCTCCCTTCAAGCACTCTGTGATTGGGGCAATAAGAGTGCTAAAGCCTCGAATAAACCTGCGGTAAAAAGAGACAAGGCCATGAAAACTCCTTATGTCATGCAAGGAAGTTGGAGTTGGCCAGCTTGAAATAGCTTCAATCTTGCTTGGATCTGCCATGATTCCTGTGGATGAGACAATGTAGCCAAGGAAAACAACATTATCTGTAAAGAAATGGCATTTCTTCAGGTTGGCATATAGCTTTTGCTCTCTCAAGGTCTGAAACACCTTGTGCAGATGATCCAAATGCTCTTCATGAGACCTGCTATAGACCAAAATATCATCGAAGTAGACAACAACAAATTTGCCCATGAATGGTCTGAAAACATGAGTCATTAGTCTCATAAAAGTACTGGGAGCATTAGATAATCCGAATGGCATGACTAGCCACTCATATAAGCCATTGCGAGTTTTGAAAGCTGTCTTCCATTCGTCTCCTGGTCTCATTCTAATTTGATGATAGCCACTGCGAAGATCAATTTTAGAGAATAAATTAGCTCCATGCAGTTGATCAAGAAGATCATCAAGTCGTGGGATAGGAAACCGATACTTGATGGTGATCTTATTGATTGCTCGACTGTCAACACACATACGCCATGATCCATCTTTCTTCGGTACCAAAAGGGCTGGTACGGCACAAGGACTCATACTTTCACGTATTAATCCTTTAGCCAGAAGTTCATCAACTTGTCGCTGCAATTCTTGGCTTTCTGTTGGATTCATCCGGTATGCTGCTTTATTAGGTAGGACTGCACCAGGAACCAAGTCGATACAATGCTGAATATCTCTCATAGGTGGCAAACCACCAGGAATATCTTCTGGAATTACGTCAAAAAATTGCTGAAGTAGAGGTTGTACTGATGGATGCACTTGTTCCTGTGAAGACAAAGATTCCTCCACAAAAATAAGAGCATAAATGTTTTCTTCCTCATGTATAGCCTTCTTGACTTCTTTGCCAGAAAGTAAATTATTTTTCTCTCCTAAAATAGGTTTGAAAATATTTTCCGGCTTTAGTGGTGCGAGAACAACCTTAACCCCATCTTTCATGAAGGTATAGGTATTTTTGAATCCATCATGGATAGCTTTTCTATCATACTGCCATGGTCTACCCAAAAGCAAATGACAAGCATCCATAGGTACCACATCACACCAAACAACATCTGCATAATTTTTGCCAATAGAAAATTGCACTAGACATCGTTTTGTTACCTTGACATCGCCTCCTTTTTGTAACCATCGGAGTTTGTAAGGTTGTGGATGTGCTTCAGATTTCAGCTGCAACTTATCCACCATGTGCGTTGCTACAACATTTGTACAGCTTCCACTGTCGATGATGACGTCACAAACTTTGTTGTGTGAAGTGCAACGGGTGTGAAAAATATTTGTTCGAAGCCAATCACTAGCTTCAACTTCTGCCATAGTCAAAGTTCTTTGGATGACTAGAGAATCGCCTTCATCAGCATATGTCATGTCTTCCTCTTCAAGCTCTTTATCTTCCTCTACGGTCTCCTCTTCAATGTCTTCTTCCACCAAAGAAACAATTTTCCGATTTGGGCAATCGGAAGCAATATGACCAAAGCCATGACATTTGAAGCACTGCCGAGAGTTGGACTTGGGGGTTTGTTGTGTGGCTGAAGAAGTTGAATTCTTCGCTCCAAAAGTTGGCTTAGGATTAGCCGTCTTTGGGGCAGCTACTGACTTGTTGAGGCTAGAACTGCTTCCCCGGTTAAAGGGCTCTCGGTTAGAGACTTTGGAATTGGATCCTTGCCTCTCCTTGAGCTGCTTTTCCACCTTGTGAGCAAGCTTCACAACGTCATTATAAGTCCAATAAGGCTGCAATTGGACAACATCACCAATTTCAGCTCGAAGTCCTCCAAGATACCGAGCTATTAGTTGTTCTTCGGGCTCAAGAACATCACAGCGTAGCATGAGATGATCAAACTCTGCTGTATATTCTTCCACGGACAGCTCTCTTTGCTTGAAATTATGATACTTAAGAAAAGCATCTTGCCTAAAATTTTCAGGCAAATACTTTCGCTTAAGAACCTTCTTCATTTTTTCCCATGTGGAAATGGATGATTTTCCATCACGAGCTCTTTGTTTCTTCAAGTGCTCCCACCAAATAGAAGCATGTTTTCGTAGCTTTATCGCCACTAATTTCACCTTCACATTTTCAGGAACATCTTTGAACTCGAAAATTCTCTCGACGGTATTTAACCAATCAAGAAAATCATCGGGTTGTAGTCTTCCTTCAAAATCGGGTATTTCTACCTTCATATTGAAGTCTTTGTGAGGATTACGAGTACGAGGAAGTGGACGGAAAGGCACAACTCCCTCATCTGAAGCTTGGCTTCTTTCTTGAGAAAAAGGATTAAAATCCTCATCCTCGTCGGATGAATTATTGGCTATGATTTCAGGTCGTGTTTGTTCACGTTCCCGAATTTCATAGTCTCTAATTCGACCTTGCAGCTCTTGCACTTGCTTCCTTAATTCCTCCATTTGGATGTCACGCAATGTTGGCTCTTGGCTTGAAGTCCCAACAACACCTTTATCTTTTTTGGGTGCCATGAAACCAAATGCTCCGCTACCAAATTGATGCCGGACCAAGGTATGAACTAAAGAGTATTTATTTTGGATTTGGGGTAACCAAAATATTTAAGGATACAGATTATCACCACCTTAAATATTGGGTTAGAACACTCACTCTCAATAATTTTCCAAGAGATATAGATACTCACCACTCTTAAGGAAAAAATTAGAAAGAAAGAAAGTGTTTAAGTTTAAACTCAAAGGAATCCACCTAAGAGACTTAAACTAGAAGGAGAAGAGAAAACTCTCTATCAAAGAAAATATTTCACTCAAATTCACTTGTACCTAAAGCATTACAATGCATGGGTTTATATAGGCAAGTTATAGCACACAATTTTATTTGGATTCACACATATTTTCTAGTATCCTTTTGAAATTATGGTATGAAAGCAACTTTTGGTGATTGTTGCTATTTTTGAAAAATCTTGCTAGTTGTAATTCTTGACAAAAATCAAATCTTGCTAGTTGTAATTCTTGACTAAAATCAAGCTGCAATTTTTGACCTTCATGAAGCTCCTGCATCACACTCCAACGACAAAATTATGAAGATTATGCCGCCAACATTGCCCAAATTAAAGTAATGGTGTATCAAAGTGACCAGACAACACACACGTCACCAGAAGCTGACAAGGACAATTGGCATGCAACGATATCAAGGAATCAACAGAGGTCAAGATGAGGGGGAGTAGAATACGCACTGCACTCTTTTTTCCTTCACCAAGTTTTTATCCCACTGGGTTTTTTTTGGTAAGGTTTTTAATGAGGCAGTTCTCCCTAAAGCGTATTCTACCCAATACACAATGACATTCAAAGGGGAGTGTTATAAATTTATTATTTTAAGGGACCAAATGTAGTGAATGTCATTTTGAGGGGCTAAACTGAACTTTGTCCACTCCATCTGTGTTATATATAAGAAAATGAAAATCAGAAGAAGGATGAATGAAAAACGGGTTGTAACTCGTGTTCTTCCCTGCCATCTTCCTCCACCCTTCAACTTCTTCTCCTAAATCCATCTATCAATTCCATTCTTTCATAACAAGAAACGCATAAGCTAAAGTTTTGAAACCAATGTAATTTGGCCTTGAGGTAATACACGTCTTCACCACTACCTGACACCACATGGCCCCATATATGGAGCAAAAGGGTGAGATCTTGGCTTCAAGTTTCACCTCCGTAGAAAACAACGAAAAAATGAAAAAGACATAAGCTAAGGTTTCCAAACCAATGTAATTTGGCCTTGAGCTAGCAGCATACGGTGAAGAGACAGATCATGTCGGCGCGGGTCATGATCAATAACACATGGTTTACATATGCATAGTTAAACCCAATGTAAAACTCAGTTGTTCCCCTACATAAATATAGACCCCTATTTATACCACTCGAAGTCATACCTAGATTGTGTGGTATGCAGCGGGAACCAAGAGCAAGTGATTCTTTCTTTTAACTGTAGAACCATAGCACTCGCTCATTTCCAGCTCTTCTGGCCCTACTCCACCAGGAAGCTTCCAGTCGAAATAATACAAAAGGTTTGCAAGTGGAAGCTCCACATTAGCTATGCCAAATGCAATGCCAGGGCACATCCTCCTTCCAGCACCAAACGGGATCAATTCATAATGGTTTCCCTTATAATCAATTGGACTGTCCAAGAACCTCTCAGGATAGAATTTATCGGGCTCAGTCCAGGACTTAGGATGCCTACCCAATGCCCAAGCATTGATAAGAACCTTGGTTTTTGCTGGCACCAAGTATCCCATAAATTCACATGGGTTTTCNGTTGAATATCCAGCAACACATCCACCAAGTCATCATTTTGACCCTTATCCTTCTTGTAATTTTTCCTGTGGTCACTAATGACGCTCTCCAGGATCCTGTCAATTCCCCTACCCACCCTTTTAACCCTATACTCCATCCCACTAATCAACCTCAACAATCTAAAGGAAGGGAACAAATCCGAAAGGCTGTATCCCCCAATGCACTCATTAAGTTCCTCGGCAAGTTTCATAAAAACCTGAACCTCCTTGCATTCCTCCCCAAAAGCAGCTCTGCAAGTTATAGTATTCGTCAAAAGAAATACCTGCTCGCCTACATTGAAGGGCAACCCTGCTGCTGCGCATGATTTTATCATTTCCACCAGCTTCGCCCCCTCTTGTTCCCTTACGCACCTGAAAGCTGACACACGCTTTGGACTGAGCAATTCCATGACACATATCTTCCGGAGCTGCCGCCATTTCGGCCCGGCCCCCATGGAAAATGCAACGTCGGAGTTGTAAAACAGGATGCTAGCAGAGAAGAGATATGGCCTGTTGGCGAATTCCACATCGTGAGTTTTAAGCATTTCTTTGGCGGCCTCTGGTGAAGATATTACTAGAGTGGAAAGCTGGCCGAGTTGGAGGTACATGACCCCTCCATATTTCTTGGCCAGGTCTGTTAAGGCACGGTGAGGTAGAGAGCCGGCGAGGTGGAGCAAATTTCCTAGGATGGGTAGCTTTATTGGCCCTGGGGGTAGGGGTAGCTTTGAAGTATTTCGTTTGGTTTTCTGGGTGTTACTACATAATTTTAGAGCTACGAAGACGAAGAGAAGGGAGGCCAAGACTAGTTGGAAGGTAGGAACATCCATGATGATGAAAAACCTGAGTGGGAAAAATTAGGCCACAGCCTGAGTTTTATGGAGTATTAAATCAAGTGAGGATTGCGTGATATATAATAAGGTGCATTCCCAATGTTGCCCTGTAGACGCTTTCTTGAGTACATGTGGATATTACTCTAGATCCTAGCAAGGATTGATTCAGAAATGCATGATAGCCACTCAATATATATATACATTGAAAACATGTTTTGCCTAGTTGTTTTCCTTTGGCACGACATGTTTGCCATTCCCTTGACTGATGATGCAAAACCACAAGAGATAAGCAAAAACGTCGCCGTCAATTGGTTGTTTAAATGTTTAAAAGGAAGGAATCGTGTAAATGCAAATTTCTTTCAAAAAAGGAAACACACACTCATTCCCTTATATGGGTTGTGGGTTAGGGAGAGATGTGTTTGATACGTGTGGCTTTTTCCTGTTAGTTAGAGATGCTTGATGTGTTGCTGTTTTGCACAGATAGCATGCTTTTCACGTTTTCTCAAGTGTTAATTAGAAACAAAATATAATTTTAAGAAAACCATAAAAATGATTTTGTGTTTTAGTTTTTTTTTTTATATATATAATTCAACTCTACATCTGAAATGTAAAACTCTAAATCTCAACTCTAAACCAATGCAAGGTTTGCTTAATTTGATTTGGGAAGAAATAAGCGGTGATTGATGTTGTTTCCATCTTATTTTCTTAGATATTCTCTTTCTTTTAAGATAGTCACCCTTGTGAATCGAATGATGATTAGGAAATCACTTTAAACTAATTAATTAAGTTTATTATCATAATGTATGTATTTATTGGGCACATTGATTATATTATTATAATATACCTTTAAATACAATTAATTATACCAATTATTATTATTAGTATCAAAAAAAAATACCAATTATTATTATATGTTTGAATACACTAACTACGTTTTGATTATGACAAACTTATGTGTAGCATGTGTTGTACCTAACCATATATTGTAGCTCACATGAGGAGCCTCCAATCCGTGATTAAACATCACAATCATGCCTTGGAAGATGAGTGAGCGGGATTGGTTTTGGAGCATGAGATGTCGCTTTCAAAGTGCAAACTCCCATGCCACTCATGTTTGTTTAATCCCTAATGGCATTGGTCAACAAACCTAGTACCTAATATTTTTGGAATTAATTCTATGATAAAAGCAACCTTAAACAAATTAAAAGGCAACTGAATTCAAACTTCCTAGAACCAATCTAAGACTATGCTAAATAATGTCATCAATGGTCAAAAAACTGCAGTTTGATGGGTCTCGTGCCAAAGCGTGAAAGGGACAACAGGAAAGAAGAACGTTGACACTCTGGCACCTCTGACAACAAAAGGGCCTGGAATGAAAGGGACAGCTAACTGATCAATTTGAACTGAAATTATCCCTCCTACCTCTTTATAAAGAGATGCTGACTCAAGGAGGTCTTTAGAGCTGCTAAAACAGAGATTTTGAATTCAAGCAAAGACAGTGGCACTTGTAGTTCTCAGGATCCCACTTGTTACGACAAATTTCCCCCTCTACATACTCAGTGTTTGTTTCTGTCCTATGCAATTCACCACCAATGTGATATACTAATTCAATGTCCTCGCTCATGATGTAACCACCGAATACACAATAGTACTACACCTAGAGACAAACAACACAAGCAATTTAAAAAATATATTTTCCATTATTTTAAATTGCACATTACACACAGTGGTCTAAGGTTCTTTTTGGAAAATACCAACGCACAAAATCCTAAAAAATAAACTAATGCCGAAAGCAACTTTATTCACATGTTACCTTTCTCTTTCATCGAGCTTTTTCTTTCTTCTCCCCACATCTGCTTCACTTCTTCGTGTTGTCCTCTCTGTCTTTTTTTTTTCACTCCTCTATGCCTCACTTCCCCACGACTACTTCACATCTTTCACCGATTGACCTCTCCCACTGCAAATGCTCCCTACGCGCCCGGCATCTTCTACTGTCGAAACCGAGTGATTTGAAGGTGGAATTTTCGGTTCTGTTGTGCACCAGCTGTAACAACCCGAGTAATTTTTACGTTTTTACCGTCACCGTAAAATTCAATTTTACAGTCATTTACCATTAAAATTAATCTTGGGTAATTAGTTAACGGTAATTTATGCATCGGATTCCGAAACCGAGCCTTGTCCCATGCTCGAGATTTTTCTGCGGATTTTTCGGACCAAGTTGGGATTTTTCGGGTCCAGGAATCTTCAGAAAAGTCAGGATTAACCCCGAATTATCGGGCCAGGAATTAAGTCAAGGGGGTACATTAGTTATTTTCTGGTCCGGACAGAACCCGGCTCACATGCTGCACAGTGAGGGGGCTGCAGCCGCCATTCACTGTGAGGCATGTGAATGGCCAGTGCATACCCGTGAGTCTATTTTCACCTTTCCCTACACCATTTTCTTCTGCCTGAAAAAGGAAACCTCACCTGTAAATCCTCCACAAGCTCTGCAAAACACCACTGCCAGAACCCAAACCTCTCATCCCTATACAAAACCAAACCAGGAAATAAAAGCAAACACACCTACACACTTGCAAAACTACGTCGTTTTGCAACAACCACCACGCTAACCCGTCACCTTCCTCTTCATCCTTCCCCTCGCTACTGTTCACGCGAAGGAGAACAGAGCAGCCACACGCGACACCACCCTTCCCATCGGTCTCCCCGTGCCGCCGCCGAAAAGACACAGCCGCCGCCGCCCGATTGTGCCTCCCGACGCGCCGCCAAGGACGGAGAACCCGACGGGCCACCACCTGCAAAACGACACTGCCGCCGACGGTTTCCGCCCAGCATCCCGACGCCTTCGCCTCCGCGTCGTCTCCCTTGCGACGTGCCTTCCTTCTGCCGCTTCCCTCGTCATCGCCGCCCCGCGCCGCCGTGGTTTGCAACGTCGAGGTGAGCAACCCGTTGTGGTGTCGACCCGGATGGGTCACGAAGAGGGTCGGGCTGACCCGTTTCGGGGCTACGGGTCGCGTCAAGCCAGGCCATTGACCGGGCCTTGGTTGGGCTTGACCTGGGCCTAACCTTGGTTGAAGTTGGGTTTTGGGTCTGCTGGGCTTGGAGTTTGGGTCTGGGCCTGGCGTGGGCTTGCAGCTCATGCTTGGTGTGGGCTCTGCGTCCGGGCCTGGCTGACCTGTTGGGTTGGATTCCATAGGTTGGGCTGTTATTTTAGGCCCAGTCCGATTTGAATAAAAATAATAAATAATAATAATTAATTTAATGTGGAAAAAAATTATAATTCTGGAAAAAAAATATAATTTGTGAAAATAATATTTTGGGGATCTTAGGGAAATAATATTATGGAGAAAAAAATAATAATAGTAATTAATAATTTTGGAAAGTACATACTTGTAGGAAAAAGAGGAAAGAGTATTATCAAAGTAGGTATTGTATAGGAATACGTATGAGTAAAGTATTATTTTAGACACTGAAAAAAAATGGTGAATGATGATGATGATAGAAAATAACTCGGGGGAGTGACCGAGATGAGTTCGTATTTAATTTCCGGTATACAGTAGTAGCATGACATTGCATATCACTTATGTGTGCATATTATTTGTTGATATAGGAGTTGATGACGAGCAGATACCTGAGGAACCAGACTTGGAGTCTATTGGACACTTCCAAAACTGATAATCGGCTAAGGTGAGGATGGATAACCTTGGATATGTGCCTGTAATATTGTGTTTGATTTTGTTGTTTGATTGGACTGTTGAATCGATTAATAACTGATATATGATTGCTATGGAAATTGTTGATGATTATTGTTACTATTTATCTGCTGTGGATTTTGCCATGATGTTGCTGGAATGTGCTGTTGGTTTGTGATATTGTGAGTAACCATTGAGCTGTTAATTGTGAGTATTTAATGATATGAAATTGTTGGCTGGTTGAGCTTGAGAAATAATCTGTGATGATTAAAAGTTGAATAATTGATGATAGAGTAATGGAATTGGAATTGAATTTGAGATGATGATATAATTGTCACGTGGAAAGTAGTGGTACGACTAGATGGTTAGAGACTCGTTCTGTGGTGTCATGGCCGGTTTGGTTGGTTGATGGGGATGTTGATCCCGGATTTGTGATATTGGGATGTTGATCCCGGATTTGTGATATTGGGATGTTGATCCCGGATTATTGGTATTGGGGGTGTTGATCTCGGATTGTGATTTGGCCTGGCATCCAGAATTAGTTAATGACCAGGTACGACCCTAGCTTGTCCAGTGACAGGGCCCGGAAGATAAAATTGGTAATAAAAATAATTAAGCATTCTTTTGGTCTTGGCATAGTTGTTTATGGCAGATTTCTTGTATTGCGATTGTATGTGCTTGCTGTTGAGATTGTTTTGCTTACTTCGAAAGTATTACGGTTGAATATATATCTCTGTTTATCCTTCGTCGGTGAGCACTTCGGACTCACCCCTCGCCTGCGGGGTTTCATCCCGTAGGTTTGGTTGCTTCATAGTTCAGGTACGATGTACGTTGGCAGCTGCTTTCTTCTCCGCCTGACTCCGGATCCATACCTCCGCTGCATGTGCATATAAGACTTCCGCTGCTGTGTCATATATGTTGCTGCTTTCCTTAATGATGTTGATATTGTGGATTGTGCTACTACGTTGAGCTTTGGTGTGGATTGAATAATAGTCCCCGAGTGTGGGTGACGGATGTTGCTTTGTACATTTGTTGTATCTGAATTTTACCGTGTAGTATTTTGAATGCGATGTACTGTCTGTTTTATCAATAAGAATAGTTCTGGCACGTGTTTACCGTGTACGGTAAATACGGGTCGGGGCGTTTCACCAACACCAAATGGTGTTTACCCAGTAAGGTACGAGATGGGATTTGAGGGTTGTGGCCGATTAGGGGCGCTACATCGGGATTTAGCGTTTACATAACGAGTGTGTGTGGGAATCGGGGAATTGAGGAGCTAGGAAATTGAGGAATTGGGAAAATGGGGAATTGGGGAAATGGGGATTCAGGGTTCGAATAAAAGGGTGATTTCTTGGGGTAAAGAAATAGGAATCGGGGAGTGAGGAAGCGGGGAAGTGAGGAGTTGGGGAGTGGGGAATTGAAAAATTGGGGAAATGGGAATTTAGGGTTCGAAAGTTTATTTTTTAGGGTTCCATTGTAGATGCTTGTGCTGATCGTTGTGCTGATCGTTTTGATCAATTTGTGCATTTTTAATCTTTTTTTCCCTTAATTGATTAATTAATTATGTTTCTTTAATTTTTAAAATTCGTTTAATACAAAATGGAATTAAAGAAAACCGATTCCAGGGAGAAAAACGTTAAGTGGGCCCCACATACCGAGTTGGCAGCGCGTGTGCAATACGTGCTGCCACGTGTCACTCAATTAGCGCGCATTTGACTCAGTGCCTGCCCAGGCAGTCCACGTCTGATGGGGGGCTGACCCAGACCCTTAAAAGGGACGATTTAGAATAGTATGGGTATATAAAAAGGTCAAGAATAGTACAGACCCCCTAAAAAGGATAATTTAAATAATACGGACCCAATATATGCATTTACCCAATTTATTCTCCCATCACTGATGTAGTATCAATTTTTATACCAAAAAAGAATGTAGTATCAATTTTCTTACTATTTGGCCTAATAGTTGTATTATGGATCTAAGCATTATTGGAATTTACTGTTCCAGCCATTATCCATTCAAATATTTTCCCAAGAATTACAAACATTTAATCATAAATTACCTGATGTGAAAACAGGTGTTGGCACAAGTAAAAAAAGAAAGTTACAGGAATTCACTTATTGAAAGTTGGAAGTCCCCAATAATTATTGTAATTTGTCACTATATAGTAGTTGTACGTTTCCTAAAAATTTCTTTTCATATTTGCAGTTTTTGTTGCCGAGATGTCGGCCAAATTGAAATCAAACGCAAAGGAACAGTAAGTATCCTGTTTTAAAAGAAAAGGGCATTACTTCTCAAAAAAAAGAAGAAGAAAAGGACATTAATGATTACAGAAACTGTTGAGAAAATAAAAATAATACAGCAAGGCCAAGAATACTACTTATATGGCGGCGATAAAGAACTGATCCAATTGCTTTATTTTTGTTGGTGAGTTTTGTTGGAAGATAAACAATGAGTATATAGGAGGATTTCTTCAGCCAAATTATAGATTCTATAATCCGCCATGCTATATGTTGCCTCCTACTTTGCAATTTATACACTACAAGAATAGTTTTGCATGACAATAAATTCTTAATCACAAAAATTCTTGTCATTGTACTGTAGTTATTGTGACAAGAATTTTACATTGTCACACAAAAATTAAATATTTGTGACAACTAATTAATATGAACAAATTAACTTTTGCAGATCTATCAGGCATCAAGATCAAATCAAAGAATTTCCATCCACACCTAGGTGAAATATCCGTTTTAATATTGGTGTCGTCTATGGAAAATTGGAGAAAAAGCCATGGCTTCTCCGCTTGAATAGTCAAATTCTACAAAAGAGTTCATCCCACCAATTTCTAAAACTCTATTCACTGGAGGTACTCCGATCACCGAAATCGTCCCCAACAACGGAATCTTAACTTCCACCGTCAACGGTAGAGCCGAAGGCAAAAAATACTAGCAAATATGAAACATGAAGAACTTAAGAGGACTATACACTCATGGAGTCGAAAACACTGTGATAATCCATCTAATGGTTTTTGCTCTTCTTTCCTGTAAAAAAAGACTTTCCAAAAATTTATTTGTTTCTAGTGACTGAATGAGCTTTGTACCTCTATTTTTGTCAAACTTTTATCAAAAGCTTTACCCAGAAGAATCTAATGGTATAAGACCCAGTAGGTCGAGGTCCTGCAGAACAAGTATCTTTAAGAATGGACCTACCTAAATGTTAAAATGGAACTTAAAAATCAAGTGGTAAATTGTTGAGAAAAAAAAATTGAGGTGGTGATTTGATTTGAAATTAAAGTTCAGGTGGTAAATTATAGTTAACAAAAGTTAGGTGGTTTCTTTTTTTAACTAAAGTTCACTTCGCAAAGTGTCAAAAAAATTCAGATGACAAATTGTAAAAAAAAAAAAAAAAGGTTTAGGTGGTGGGTCAATGGAGGTAAATTGTAATTAGCCCATATTATCCTGACTCAATCACCAAATGCCCAAAAGATGTGGGCTGACTTAATCACTGAAAGCATAATAATTTAAATGACAAGTCACACAAGAACAAATGAATAGAATGGACGACAACACACTCTATCACCAAGCATCCTTGAACATGTTTTTTCTTTTTTTATCGTACATCACTAATTATAATTTTGACAACTCTTGGAAGTTAGAATTAGCCCAGCCCGTATACAAGTTTACTAGTATATCTTTAACTTAACAGTTAGCAGAATAACGAACTGTACTCGTTAATCCCAGCCCAAAAGAACGAGATGTCCATTGTTTTCTTAACGAGTTCAAAGATGAAATCCAGTATTTCGTAAAAAGAAAATTAATTTACTGACTCGCCAAGCCAAAACAAGAAAAAGAAGCTATCCATTTTAATGAGCTAAACCAAATGGGCCGCAACAGCCCAATTTTATTTTGAAGGAAGGGACCATCGCCCAAAAGGAGCTAATGGGCTAGGCAGCCCAAGACGCACACCTGCTTCGGCCAATTCTCATTGCATTTTTTTCTTTTGGTCATCATTCTCATTGCATTATGAATGTTTCCTTTGGACAAAAATATATATATATATATATATATATATATATTGAATCTAATTCCCCAGAAAAAAAAATCATGGATTACCAGTACAAATTGGCAGTTCATGATTTACAATGATAACTCTGTCATTCTTATTAGTAATAGTCTTCCTTAAAAAGTAGTAATAGTTTTAAAATTACTATTTAATTGATTTATGCTTTCACAATATTCTCTACACCCCTCTCTATAACTAATTTTGGCAACTCTTGAAAGTTCGAATTAGCCCAGCCCGTATACAAATTTACTAGTTCTTCTTTAACTTAACGGGTTTAGCAGAAAATCAATGTACTCATTAACAGTTTTCTACTCTCCTTTTGTAGCAATTATGGATCAAGTATTATTGGGATTTACTGTTCCAGCCAATATCCATTTAGTTCTTTTCCCAAGGAATTACAAACATTTAATTGTAAATTTACCACATGTCGGCACAAGGATACAAGCAAAAATATTCCCCGAGTAAAAAAGAAAGGTACAGGAATTTACTTCTTCAAAGTTGAGCATTCCCTGATAATTATTGTAATTTGTCACTATATTACTATATATATTGATGATTTACATGAGTACACTCGTCGGCTAAACTAATTAATTATCTCCTCTTAGTAATTGTAGATTATCCTTGCGAGTTGGGTCTACCATGCACAAGCTTCTACCAAACTAAATTCATGTTGCAGTTTTTGTTGCAGAGATGTCAGGCTAATTGAACTCAAAAGCAAAAAGGAACAGTATGCATCTTGTTTGAAAAGAAAAGGACAATGCTTGCAGAAAGAAACTGTTGAGAAAATACAAATAATATAGCAAGGTCAAGAAAGCTACTTGTATATACGGCGATAAAGAACTGATTCAATTGCTTTGCTTTTGTTGGTTGTGTGATAAAACAATGAGTACATAGGAGGACTTCCTCAACCAAGTTGTAGGTTCTAAAATTGGCCATGCTATATGTGGTGCTATTTCTTTATAACTTCACTTAGCAATTGATTCATATACGTCCGCCACCTAACAAAGGATTCATCCTTTTATTCTGTGTGGTGGCATTTAAAATATAAAGTTTTAATTAATGATTCAGTATGTATACGGATGATTAGTTCATTAACATAAATTTTGTTTTGTTAAAATGTAGGTTATATAGGTAGGTAGTCCTGGATGCATATGGTCAGGATTCCTTCACGTCCATGTTCCCCCATAAAAGAACAAAGCATGTAAAATAAATAAGGGGAGCTAGGGAGAGCCTGCGTTAGAATCTTCCATTTTAAACCCCTAGCTAGCTAACAGAAATAGGTTTTGCTATTGGTTTTATATTATACATAGCAACACTCGATTTGCACCTAAGTTTGGATCATTATACATTGACCACAAAGTACACTAATATTAATAATTAGTTCTAGTATTTCTGGAGTTTGGTCTCTTATATAAACTTGTTACTTCACTCATTCATTACTCAAATGTAATTAATACTAACAAGTTTGGCCTTGAATGATGAGATATATTGCCAACTAACATGGAGAGAAAATTCCCAAACATTTCGACAAAAAAAAAAAAAAAATTCCCAGACAGAACAACAAACTATTCAACCATTATTTAGCATCTAAAAGGAAAAAAACTGTTCAACCATTATATAATCTGGACACTTGAAGCAAACTTTATTCTCTTTTCTGTTCTCTTCAGAAAAAAAAACACTGGCCCCCCCACCAGCTTATCGACTTTTTGCCTTGGGATTCGTCTGTGAACATCGTACAAATCTGACGGTGCTATAATTAATCTTTCAATAGACAAATGATTTTGATTTGATGTCACAAACATATTTAAGATCACCACCTAGCTACTCTACATGTACAAAAACACATCAAAGGCGAGCTTCCATTATATCTTTTCCTCTGTTGAAAAAAGAGGAGGAAGAATAAAAAAAGCAGACATTATATATTGGTCTAAACCTGACCCTATTTTGGTCTTCTGGATCATAATAAAGCTACATATATTTCAATGCACAAAAATGTTGCAGCAGAGACAACAGAGGAAAGCAACCTCTAATTAGCTCTTCTAAAGCTGTAAAATGGCAGACTTTTGTGGTCGTTCACTTCATAAAGGTTATGATAGATCCCGCTTTAGGCATTCTCGATCAATATCATCACTCTTCTTTTATCACCTAGTAGTAATATTTTTTAAAAAAAACTTTTACGCAAAAGAAATAGTCTATAGAAACTCGCAATTTTTTGTCTCCTTCTTGCTACAAGAACCATATGATAACTATTGTTCTCATTTCTAATCTATATTCGTTTTTTCTTGTCATGATTTTCAATGAGAGAGTATAATATGGTGATGGCATTATTAGTTGATGCTGTAATTAGTCATGCAAATTTTAGTTTTGTTCACGTGAAGAGGTTTGAGAACAAAGCAGCACACTTTGTAACATCCATAGCTCTAAAAGACGTTCACCCTCTGGGGTTGGTATGTTCACTTACCTAGCTAATCATCACCAAAGGAATATTTCAGGTTAGTTAATTAGAGAGAAGCACAACAAAGTTTGGTTGAACAAATGACTCTGCAGTTCTGTTCGTAAACTTTCCCTTGGCCATGTTCCACTTAATATAATGCAGGTCCATGCATTTTCAACACTGCCGCAGCAGAAGTGGAAAGTGGTCACTATAGGTTGGGTAGAACAGTATTGGTTGAAGGAAGCTGTTTGTTGATGCAAACTACAGGTCAAGACTGGTTTGCTGCCAATTCTGGGTTGTGGACCACCCTGTCACGCAAAATGATGAAATTTCCTAGACTGATCCAGATGGTAAAATCTTGGTTTTTTTTTTCTTTCACTTTTTTCAATTTGAAGGTTCTCAAGCAGGGAAACATATGGGCCACAAGAAGTGATATATTTCAAGATAAAGATCTAATTAATGTTTATAAGGTTCAGTGATTATACCAGTTAATCAACAACATTATGCATTACGAATTCCTTATGAGCTTGCATATGACTTTAAGCTTAACCGATGTAATTAACAAATAGTTTACAGTAGAATATTAAAAGGTGGAAGGAGTTAGCCAAACATTTATGTAGGGCTCATACACAAAGAAGCTCTAACAAACAAAAAAGAAAAGATGGTGGAACAAAATTGTAAACAAGGAACAGGAACTTCCAATTAAATTTGTCCTAATTAACCAGAAGAGGCCAAACTGGGAAGAAATGAGGGGAAACATTAGTTGCAATGAGCCTTTCTAAGGCAGCACAAAATGCAGCAAATTCATTCCCATTTATTATAAGAAGGCAAAAGGAGTGTGAGTTGAAAATTGGAAAAATTAATAAACTTTAATTTTCAACTCATCATAGACTCTTCTTGAATCCTACCTAGCAACTGATACACAGCTGTGGCAATCTCATCCACTGAAGTCAGCTTACAGTCATCTTCTACCTGCATTAATTAATTAGTCAAACTTCCATAAACTGCCAAGATCTTTTGTGGGTTTTCTCTGCCATATTCCGAACAAATCAACTTTCATAATTAATGATCCCTCTCACAAATTACTAACCTTAACACTCAGAGAATAAAGGACAGTCTGATCAACTGTTGTGACATTAAGGTGGAGGATAGAGAGGCGCATGGTATGCAACCCAGCTGCAAGCTTCAATAGCTGCTTTGGCCTCTTCTTAGATCTTATCTTGAGGTTTGCATGGCTCTCCACCATGGTCACTTCTATGTCAGCTATACTAGAATATCGAGTACTCTCATTCATTGCTTCATTGGTAGACACCAAGGTAGCAGAGCCGCTCGAGCTTGTTGAGTACTGAGGAAACGTAAAGAAGTTAGAAAAAGGCTTCAAAAGAACATGACCCCCATCAGTTTTTGCTTCCTCTTCCTTGTGAGCACCAATCAGTAGCAACCTTTGCTCAAGCTCCTTGACAAAATTGATGGCACCTCCAATTATTGATGCTTGGTCACCCTATCAACAATTTAGTGTATAGTGAGGACAGACAAAAAATCAAACAAAGCAACTAAAAGGATTAATGAAAAAGAGAGATACCCTTTGAACATAAGACTCTGGCATCAAAGAACGAAGAACTGAGAGATACTCATTCATCTGCTTTCTTCTATTCCTCTCCACAGCAATGTGAGTCATTCTCTGATTCTCAATCTCCTCTTTGTTCTTCCTACTCCTGGACCGACGTCTCTTGGCTCGGGGAGTGGCTGCAGGCAAGGTTGAGGATACATCCATTTGAGTAGCTGTAGCTGCTGGAGTTAGTCCATTATAATTACTTGCATCACAATTGGCATCTGATGAGGATGGATGGTTATACTGGTGTAGGTCATTGACAAAATGTGGTAGCATGGAAGTTGGTGGAGGGTTCCAATGATCTCCTCCAGCTGGAAGAGAAGATTCTGCTTGACTCTCAGGAATAGTATTAATGTAAGAGCAATAATGCTTATTGTTGTCTTGGTCTTCACTAATTTGAGCGAGCCCAAAGTCATACTCATAGCTCCAATTCCCTCCTACCAAGTTGTAGAGCTCTTTGCTGGTACTGTGGCCAAACAAGTCCTGTGGAAACACCACTGCCTCTAGTGCCATGATTTCTCTCTTCTTTTCTTTTTTTTTCTCTGATAGATGAACTGTGTTCTTTTAAAAATGCTATGCAAATCAGTGAGTAGCACAAAAGGCACCAACCAAAAAGGAAGGTGTGGGTGTTGCTTTTTGGGGTCTGCTAATAGAGGGAGAGTGATGGAGCTTTTTATAGGCCAAACTAATTAATGGAACAAAAAATCTACAGGATATTGCACGTGAAATCGTGTTGAATTTTGTTGGAGGAGAGGGAGGGGATAGGCAAAGAATGTGCATGTATGTGTTTATATCTTGCTTATATTGAAGACGAAAGAGGCACAGAAAAAAAAATTAAGGATAACTCTTCTTTTATTGTCTTGATTAAAAAATTAGTCTTGTCATGGATAAAATTGACCGAAAACGATGTGTATAAAAGTATTGGAAATTAAGTCTTGAGACAAAACTGGATCTTAATCATTATTCATATTCCGTGTACTAGAGATGGTTCAGTTTTTGTCTTTTTCAATTGTATATATTTGTGCATCCAAAAATTGATTAAGCCAATAATATTGATGTTTCAAAGAGGCTACTCGATATCTTGAATAAAAACGGGGCAAAACAAAAGGGAAAAAATGATTAATGCCCCACATACAAAAACTTGTCTAGCATCTGGTTTTTCATGTCCATTTAAAGAAACAAAATTCATTCTTCAGTGTCCATATTTCTTGTATCACAGAAATAGATGTGATCTTCCAAGATATACATGTCCAAGCTTAGGGCACATAGTCCATTACCATCATGTACCCTTCTATATAATGTCAGCTTTGATTTGACAAACTTCATACTGGATGCTCAATTAATTAAACTCTTATTGTAGATGACTTGTGAGCTTTGGGCCACTAACGTAATGTGGGATTTTTTGGAACTTTAGATCAGCATTACTTTCCAAGCAGTAGAATGCAATATTGATTAACTAAATTCTGAAAATATCCATGCTCGCAAACATCCTTGAATTTACATAGATGGATATATTAATCTTCTTCATTCATTTAATTTCTATCACCTAAAGGGACGCCCTGCATCCTTGTACAGTTGTACTGATAATTAATGAAGGAGCTTTTGGCTTAATTAGTACCTCACCAACAAAGTGAAGTACTTGAATAGTCATCTATTGTTCAGGGACTACGCTTTTGGGGCCTGATAGGGCTTGACTCACCCTTTAATTCATGGATGAAATTTTCACAAGAAACTTTACGTTTTAAGGGTATTGAAATCTGCCCGTTCTAAATTGGGAGAGAGACGATCGGTTGATGTTTGGCATGATGCACAACAAATTAACACGCATGTCAAGCTACGAATATATATAGCTGATTTGGGATTCCATAATAGTGCCAAGTAAAGCACACATTTCATCACCACATGGAGATCAGGGAGATACAGCCACAAACCAAAAATACAGTCTAAAAAAAGATGGCCATGAACAACAATGAGAGACTACTTCTCATTAAAAAAAAAATAAAAAAGGAGAGAGTATATATATATACTGAATAAATTGGGGTGAAGGTTTTTCTTTTTTTCGATGGAAAAATTGCTCATTTGGTTATTATACGGTCGGGTGTACGACCCCATTGAGATATAGGGGGTGTGAAAAAGTCTGACAAAGCAGAGATTCTCATGCAGTGATGGGTGGGAGAACCAAAAGCAGTTTTTGAGAGAGAGAGGAAGAGAAAGCTGTGAAGCTTTTGGTTTGTCATGTTATAAGGTACGTAAAGGGAATCCATGTGACAATCCAGGCAAACTTTCCAATACATAACAATTTAATTTGTTACCCAAAAAAAAGTTTAACAGATACATTGTGACTCGAATAGAGGACTGTATTAATACCATTTGAGTTATAATTCTGTGCTTCCTAAACATGCATTTTTAGCTTTTGTTAAAACATGTTTTGCTGCATATATTTATTTCCATCAATTCTAATTTTAAACAAAACTCCTCAATCCATCTTTAGGATGCATATATTTGCCGATTTTGGTGATAACACTCTCTTTTTTTTTCCCTTTCCAACGCTTCCCAAAATAATGTAAATTATATATGAACCCGCTGTCGTCTATATCATGACATGATGTTTGCACATTGTAGGCGGGATTCTGGGAGATCCGTCAATTTTAATTGGGAACACGAAGCTGATCACCTATAGTGGAAGCAAATACAAGCTGAGTTTCAACATAAAAATCGTTAAAGATTAAGCAGAAGATTTAGAATGTCACGTCAGTTTCTGTCTTTGACCTTTTGAGTTTAGAATTTCTTCAAGCAAACGCGTTTAATTTCTCTAGAGTTATATATATGCTTTCTTCAATCTTCTTCTTATAAGGTGTACTGTTTCTTGTAGGCTCAAACCCATGACCCTAGCTGATCTCTCCCTTAAACAATGAAGAGAGGCAAGGGAGACATAACATGCAGGGACCGATGATGGTGGAGAGTTGCTTAATTATTATTCTCTTAGTGATCTATTTATAAATTCACCGAAAATAGAGAAGAGAGACTTTGGTTTTTGTTTTCCTATACTGTTTGTTTGATATTGATATCAGATATTTTACTTCTTGTTAGAAATTCTTTTGTGGAATATAAGTACATTTCTCTTAATTAGAAATTTGCAATTTTTTGAGACAATTTATACAATATATGATCATAATTAGCAGCTCCCAAAACCGAATTTGTACAAATATTATAATTAAGTTAATTACTAATTCTTATTATGAAACTTAAGAATAAGTTAGCATTAAAAAAAACTTAAGAATAAGTGATGATTGTCTTCACCAACCAATCTAAAACTAATAAACAATAGATACAATAATTGGCTTTGGTTTGAACGCATCAACAAGTCTTTGTTTTAGAGATACGATGACAGTTCAGTCTTGACGAAAAGTACAACTCAACTAGGAACCGAACCCCAATTTTCCTTTCTCAGTTTTGTTTCTTGCAGACTTATAAGAAACCAATGAAATCATGCTACGAATTAATGTGGGGGTAACAACTAATTAATACCTTCTTAATTAGTATGATTCCCATAATTAAGAAAAGGCTTTGTGGGACTATAGTTAAATGTCAACCTTTTCAGTGGTCCTTCTGCCATGCCTACAGTAGATGGTTAATTCTCAGCCTCTAGTTTAATTCCACTGCTTATGTTTGGCATTTTGCATACCAGAACAAATACACTGGATGCTCCAATTTCCTTTTCGTTTCTCAATTTTTATAAATAAGATTTCTGTTTGCTTTTGCCAAGCATGCAACTTGACGATATGATAGATCTTAAATCTTCGAAATGCTGATGGTTTAAGTAAATTTGATTTAATCTTATAAACTAAAGAAATAAGTCCTGCCTACCTAGTTATCGTGTCAAATTAAAAACCATACCTGTATATATTTAATTAAAAGCCATTCACATTGAAATATTACACGAGAAAAAACTTGTATGATCGATCATATGGTGGCTGGCTTGGTGGCTGTCACTCTGGTTTTTCCTCATCTACTTTGTAAGTATATATCTATCATTCATAAATCATTGGATTGTCTTTATTACTTGGGAAATGCTAATATATATGAGCTTCCGGGAACAAAAGGACAAAATGAAGGCACGTTGCTGTTCCCATCTCTAGGGCCTATACATAGCAATCTATATATACGCACTTGCTCACCCTCGATGTTGCTCCTATTAATTATTATTGATATTGTTTTACATATGCAGTACGCAAAGTATATATGAATATATTTTAAGTAGCAAGTAGTTGCTTTCTCGTATATGACAAATGACAATTCGTCTCTTTAAGACTGCTTTAGAACGTAATTCATGTTTATTTATTTCTCCAAAGGGAGCGAAAAAATATGAAGAAGTAAAGCTACAATCAGTCCTAAACTAACTGTACATTGTCACTTATTTTGCTACCCAACTTAACAAAAGTCTTAAGACTAGGTTTATAAAAATTTCAGAAAATGGGCGTGGGTGGATAATTGAGTTACTCAGAGGTTCATATTGAGAGAGGATCCTAATGATACAAAAAGTAGGTGAAGTCCTTCGGTTTCTATGAATATTAAACTGACGATAATTGAGACTAGCTAGGCAGATTATATTAACCACATAGGCCGGTCATGATTAATCTTTTGGTTACTTCCAAGATTGATCCTAGCTACTCGGAAAAAAAAAAAAACTGAGAGGTTGAAAATAATTAGCGGAGAAGGTATTTCCTCAACAAGAGTCAACTTCAAATTTCACTGGCTACAACAACAAATGATGGATATATAAATACTATATTCAATTCTTCTTTGTATTCTGTTTCCTTCCCTTCTATGCGAGCAAGGTTATTAGGGTTTTGGTGGGGGTTTTACGTTAAACCCTTGAAATGCAATGCATATGTCCACGCTACATAATTAGGCCGGGGCCGGTAGGTTAGTGAAATGCCATATAGGTTTGAAGAATTTGGTTAATTACACGCAATTTTGTCTGTAACGATGCTTAGCAATTAATGAAAACATGCAGATTTCAAGGATTTTGATTTTGTCTTAGGTGATGGTGGGGGAAACACACTGACCAGCCCTCTGGGTCTATTTTTAGGCTTTGTCACTAATTATATCTACTATACCTTGTTGACCAGGTATTCTTGGACATGTACCACAGCTCATCCCCTCCTCAAAGCGTATAGTAAAAATGCATGCATGCAATCACTCAACATCAGTTACACGAAATGTTATAGGGCTCCAATTAGTCTGTATTAATTACTGCTAATGTTAATGAAGTCAACTTACATGTTTGAATTAAGAACACTCTTCTTCTTCCTTTAGCTACGGGACAAGGTTCCTTGAAAGAAATGCAAAAATCTATCTAGACGAGGCCAGATGCTCAAAATAAAAAGATTCACATGTTTTTTTTTCTAGTTGACAGCTAATTAATCAATTATATATGTATGGTCCGGGAAGTATTGTTTTGTTTTCTTTCTTTCTTTCTTTTTGGATTATCAGCATAAAACAACATGCATGGGTCACCTAGCCAAATTCTGATTCAAGCTCATTCGTATAGATATATTGTATAGAAAATAAAAATAAGTTTTGTTATTTTTTTTTTCCATTGATCAATTTTCTATATCCATCATTCAAAAAATAGTTTTTCCTCAAGCACTGGCATATCGAAACACAGTTTAAACACTACAATATCTTGTTTTATTTCAACAAAACGCAAAAGTGAGAATGACTATACCGATTATGATTTGTAGTTTTAGTTACGAAAATCTTTTCTGGTTTTCATCTAGCTTGGTGTGATTACTGCATGTAGTTTTGTTGGTGAGAACGCATAAAGCCGTTTGGTTATATTATACATGTGGTTAAATATTTTGTTAAATTATCTTGCTGCGATCGATGTTCTTTTGATGTTTTCCCTGGTTTTCTATTTACGATATTTGGCTTTAAAAAAACGATTTTCTAGCAAGGGTCTTAGAATTGTTTTTGTATTTTCCTCATATTCATTTCCAATCTACAATTAATTATATTCATCTCAAGAAGAAAATGCTATAGGAATTGATTTTTATAAGGACTTCGAGCTTGAAATATTATTAAACTTCAAGCAATCGGAAAGGTCTCGTTTGCTGATGTATATAATTGATGCTAATGAAACAGTTTGATGGCGTTCTTGTAATTGTCACTTTCTTGGTATAATTGAATACTTCTAAAGAAGTTTGTGATTCATATTGTTGACTATGAGAGCTAGGTGCTACCAGACGCATAAATATTGTAATGCAATTGGGGGACAACAAATTAAAACTGCTGGAAAACGTGTTACAGAACTTAATTTGTTGGACAGCAACCCTAGAAATGTATAAAGTTATAGCATCAGTATTACGCACTAATTACAAAAATCAGCAACAGTTATAGGCAGTCCTTAATAGTTTTTTGAGGAATTATTGATCGGTAGAAATGGTTAATTAAGCACTTCTAAAGATTTATTCCATTAACTTGCGACTTGAAATGAATTAACCTTGTTGTACCAAAAGCAAAATACTAAAATTTCTTACGGCAACTCTCTTTCAATTAGACCGAATCCATCGACCATGATTTATGACGGATGTATCGAATCCTTTTCAAAATATTACCGCTTATTAATTACTACATTATGTAATTAACTTTAGTTTCTACAAAAAGTGTTGGCCTTTGCTTATAGATGATTTGTTGGATATAATTATCTATTTTCAGGAAAAAGCGAGGCTACCCAGAGGCGTCAATACTGCTTATATCACTCTTTTACCAAAAAAAAGCTGGTGCGAATATGCTAGAAGACTGCAGACCAATTATTCTTGTTAACGGGTTGTATAAGATAATCGCTAAGATGCTTGCCTCTAGATTGAAGTTAGTGATGCCTAATATTATTGGTCAGCAACAAACCGGATTTATGGAGGGGAGAAATATTATGGATGGGGCATTCCTTGCAGGCGAGTTCGTCCACAGTATTAAGAAGAGCAAGACCAAGACGGTTGTTTGGAAGTTAGACTTCCGGAAGGCCTATGACTTCGTTGATTGGGATTATTTGTTGCAGGTCATGTTGGCGATGGGTTTTGGGCAGAAGTGGAGAATGTGGATCAAAGAATGTTTGTCAACATCGTTACTTGCAGTATTGGTGAACGGATGTCCTACTGAAGAGTTTTCGATGGGGAGAGGGCTTAAACAGGGTGACCCCTTGTCACCTTTCCTATTTAACATTGCTGCAGAAGGTTTACCTTGTGTCTTAAACAAGGCTGTGAACTCACAACTCATAGAGGAGGTTCCTGTGCATAACGTTACTGCCTCAGTACTGCAGTACGCTGATGACACCATTCTTTTTTCACCTGTTAAAAGTTCTGTGTTATTAAATCTAAAGAGGTGTCTTCGTGTGTTCGAGGCATTATCCGGGTTAAGCATTAATTTTCATAAGAGTAGTGTGGTTGGCATTAATTTGGCACAGTCAGAAGTAACTCACTTTGCTAATATGTTGCACTGCCGCCCCGAGAACTTCTTATTCAAGTATTTGGGATTCCCTCTTGGAGCTAACATGCGGCATGCGACCGCGTGGAAACTGGTGATTGACAAGTTTAGTTGGTGGCTCGCATCTTGGAAAGGCAGACATCTATCTATTGGCGGGAGAGTAACCTTGATCAAATTGGTTTTGTACGGGCTTCCAGTTTATTTTATGTCAATGTACCAAATGCCCGTGGTAGTTGCAAGGAAGATTATTAGCATCCAGAGGAACTTCTTCTGGAAGGGACTTGATGAGTCGAGAAAGGTTTGTCTAGTTGCATGGCAAAAGATTGCAGTCCCCAAGAGTCTCGGTGGCATGGGGATAGTTGACATTACGATTCTGAATCAATGCCTGTTGTTAAAATGGCTTTGGAACTACACTTGCGCAAGGGAGAAGAAATGGAGTGCACTGATAAAGAATAAATGCGCGAGTGACGCATGTGGCTTATCACCAAGTTTTGATTTGTTTAAAGCATCTACAACTTGGAAGGACATTGTGCACTCTGGTTCCTGTGAGAGTCAATCTAAATTCGGGTTGTGGGCTGGTTCCAATATCAAAATTGGAGATGGTGCATTTGCGAAGTTCTGGTTGGAAGATTGGTCAGGTACCGGAGTGTTTTGCAGCAAATACCATAGAATATTCTCTGTGTCGTTGTGTAAAAACATGTCTGTGGCAGAATTTTTAAAATCTGTTCATGGCACTGCCATATAGAGAAATTGTTGGCGGAGACCATTACGCGATTGGGAAGTGGAGGAGGTTGAATGTTTACGAGCTGATATTCAGGGTATAAGGTTAAATGAAAGACATGTTGATGAGAGAAGGTGGACAGGTGATACTAAGGGAGTATACTCTGTGAAGAATGGGAAGGATTACATATACAACATTTCCAGAATTAGGAGATTCAAACCTTTACCGTGGCTCGGACTCGTCCCTTTTAAGGTTGAGTGATGGTTCTGGTTAGCATTAAACCACGGCATTCCCACAAAAGATGCCCTTCGTCAACGTGGTATTATGTCACTGGCCGATTCTATATGCTCTATGTGCTCTTGTCACCTTGAGACACAGGATCATCTTCTTATCAATTGTCCAGTCACATGGAGCATCTGGACAAGAATATGCAAGTGGTGGGGAGTGTAGTGCTGTTTCCCGGGTTCTTTGGAAGAATTCATTATGCAGTGGCCATTTCTTTCCCCTATAAGTGTTAGCAGGTCAGCTTGGGTGATTCTGGGTTTCTCTACTCTATGGGCACTATGGCTTGAGCTTAACAGACGGATTTTCAAGTCCACGAGTACAAGTTGTGATACCCTGGTGGACACAATTATTGTTCATGCCATTTGAAACGCCCCGACCCGTATTTACCGTACACAGTAAACACGTGCCGAAACTATAACGACCCAACCAGACAAAGCCCAGCATACAATGTATACAACAGAAAACTGGCTCAACAGCCCAAAATATAAACAACAGAAATCTGGCCCTTCGGCCCAACATCAAAACATATCACCCGAACCCGGGATCATCAATAACATCATAACCGGCCCAAGGCCCAACAATAGTAATAAATAGCACAGCGGAAGACTTAATAACTCACAAAGACACTGTATGCGACACTGATGCAAACTAATGGATCCGAGTCCTGTCCAAGGGATAACGCCGCAGCCTGTCTGGAATGCATCAAACCTGAACCACAAATAACTCAACCTATGGGATGAAAGCCCGCAGGTGAGGGGTGAGTCCGAAGTGCTCACAACCATGGATAGACGATCAATATGCAACACTATAAATTACTCAAAGTCGAAAACAGGCTTAACAGCCAAAACACGCCAATCCAAAAGACAAGACCCAAAACCGGTCCAAGACCAAAAAGACTTAAACAAATATCCATTTTCCAATTTTATCTTTCCGGGCCCCGTCACGGATAAGCTAGGGGTCAGACCTGGTTCTCAACACATTTCGGGTGCCAGACCAAATCCAAGAAAGCCCAGGGATCGACATCCCAAAAATAAGAACCCAGGGATAGACATTCCAAATATAATCACGGGAAAGACATCCCAAGCATAGACATGCTTATCACAAGTAACCCAGGTCATGGCTACCGCAAAACAGTCTTAAACCATCGAGTCGTACCACTACTTACCACGTGACAATTATATTATCATCATTCAAAACCAAGTCTCAGGGATCAACATCCCTAACCAAAACATCGGGATAGACATCCCAATCCAAACCAAGGATCGACATCCTTATCACAAATTATTATTTAATCCATTGTACTTAATACCAAAAAGACACAAGATAGACATCCAAAACTCAACGTACAGGGATAAACATCCCAAAACCAAATCATGGGGATAAACATCCCAAAAACAATCAAGACACTGGGATAAACATCCCAAATCAAATCACAGCAAATGCAACACTCAACAGGGCAACAATCATCAAACATAATAACCGAGTAATACAGGCACATATTGAAGGAAATCCATCCTCACCTTGGCCGATTACTCAACTCCGAAGACAATGACCGGTCCGACGCCGGCTCCTCGGGAAACTGCCCGATATCCAAACCTATACAGCAAAACAACATGCTCACATAAATGCACATAATCGGTATGCTATGATGCCAAAACTGCGAAATAACCCATCCCGGTTCATATCCTTTATTATCATCTTTTACCGAAAATATTATATCGTACGTATATCCGAATATAATTTCGGTACCATACTTTAATTAAAACTCTTTTAAAAATATTTCCATAAATTAATTATACTTTTCCCAAAATATAATCACCATAATTTTCTGGAAAAGATAACATATGCATATACATATTTCCAAAATATTTTTATAAAACTATTTACCATAATATAATTACCAAATATTATTATTTACCAAAAATATATATTAATCATATACTATATATGTTATCTTCCAAAAAATATAAAATCTTATTCTGAAAATAAATACAAATTATTAAAGAGGTACTTTTATTTTCTAAAGACAAAATACAGTTCCAAAACATTAATAATTTTCCACATACTTATCAATTTCCTAAAATATAAATTATGTATTCTATATATAATTTTACAAAGGTAGTTATCACAATTTTCCAGGGAAAATAATATATATTTAAAATTTCCAAAAATTATTTCCATGGTATATATATTTTTTCAAATAATATTAGTTTTTCCCAAAACATAACTTAATTATTTATCAATGTATATATATTTATATTTTCTCCAAAATACCAGAATTAAACTGACGATAATTTTCTCAATGTGAATATATATTTTTTCTCAAAATTAAATACCAGAATATGAATATATATATATATATATATATATTTTAAATTAAATCGGACTGGGCCATGAATAGTGTCGGCCCAGACCACGGCAGCAGGCCCGAAGCACAGGCCCACGCCCAGACCTGGCCCAACACCACAGCCCAACCCAGGTCGCAACCCGACCACAATCGTCCGGGTCGAACGCGGGTCGCGGGTCTGCTCACCTTGGGTTGCAGCGACGGCGACATACAGGACGGCGAGGCGGCAGCAATCGGTGAAGGCGTCGCGAGGCGAGGGCTACGTTGCTGGTACTGGCGGCTGCAGGTGGCGGTGCGAGGCACGGCGGCAGCAAGTCAGGGAGGCGGATCCGCGGGTCGTCCGTCTGGTCAACGGCTCCTGGCGGCGCGTCTCGCGGCTCTATGGATCCAACTGGGAAATGAACAGCTACCTGCTGGGATATCCACGTCCGTACTCCAGGAAAAGAAGAAAGAGGCTGCACGCTATCTAAGAGTCTGAAAAACAACGTTGGCGATTATGTGAGTCGCCTACTCAGTGAGCAGTATAAATCTAATTATGTAGGTGTGCAACGCAAGTCCGAATGGAAAGAAGAGAAACAAACACAAGTAAGCAAACATACAATAATCGGTACTAACATGCCAACCACATAAGCAAACAGTTTATATTTTCATCAGTTGTGTGTTTATGTTTTCTTATTACATTTATTATTCAGGGCCCCCTACTGTGTGCGTCGAGCTCGATCCCGTCTCATGAGACAACCAGACATAAGCCCAAATAAACCAGGCACGAAGCCAAAACATATCCATAGAGAGAGAGAGACAGAGAGAAAGAGGGAGGTAGAAAGGGGGAGGTAGAAGGAGGGAGGTAGAAACCGGTCATCATAGACCCATGTGCTAAACCGCATATACCATGCTATCCCGCATGCAAACCCGAGGGGTATCATTTCCCACTCGAACCAACCGGTCATCAGCACACAGTAGCCTAACTTCTACTGTACATTATTCTTGTTCATAAATTATGAGTTCATGTGTGCCAAGAGATTGTGATTTAACAGGGTTGTGTGAATAATCAACTCAATCAAATATTCGGGTCTCCGACCCACAATACATCACACAAAACACCCAAAATCACTCCACATGTTATATTCCATAACAATCCAAAAATCATGCTCAAAAGCAAATAGTAACACATAGGCACACAATACGGATCACAGCATGTTAGCAAACAGGGCATGCAACTCAAACAGACCAATCCAACGAGCTCATGCATACAAACATAAAAAGACGTATAAAGTCACCTCAACGATGATTATCCTGTGGAGCTTTTCCCAAAACAGATCCTCCAGCTCCCGAGGTATTACCCGTGCCTGAATACCGGCACACACAAATATTACAAAACAATTACAACCAAAATGTGCATGCATGATCACTAAATGCTCAACTGAGTTAAACCCGACCCTAACTAGCCAATTATGTGACTTCCGGGTCTAAGCCCGGCAAGATGTTCTCTCACCAAAACTCCGAGTATCGGGACCTAAGGTTCACCGGGCTTAAGCCCAACTAAGTCCATAAGTAGTTCCCCGGGCCTATGGCCCATTCATTATGTCCAAATTCAATTCCGTGCCTAAGGCCCACTTCCTTAAGTCCATAATTAACTAAGTATAAAATTAGGCTCAAAGCTCGTTACTTAAATCCAAGGGTCATTCATAAGTTAAATATTGGGCCTGGGCCCGGTTCCCCTAAAACCGTTCTAAGGTCATCCCGAGCCCAAATGTTCCCGGCCTATGGTTCTACCCGTGTCGGTAAATACCCGGTTATACACACTCACCACCCCGCACACGATATTCCACTAAATAACTTTAATTTTCGATACAACAATTATACCTACATTAATTATTACATGCCATGAATGGGATTAAAAACATCAAATTACACATCGAGGTAATACCGTCAAATGCCGGCGGCCAAAGGAGGAAAGGGGAAAAGAAAAGAAAAAGAAAAGAAGAAGAGTAGGGAAGAGGCCGGCTAGGGTTTGGCCGCCCTAGTGGACGACCTGTCGTCCGCTTAGGCACGGTCAACCCCCTGCCTGGTCAACGCGCCCTCCCCTTTTTTTTCTTTCTTTTCCAAAGCGACGTAGTTTCAATAGAAACCACGTTAAACTTCGCGTTTCACCCCGATCTCGAATCCGTTTCCCACGGGACCCGAACCATGAACAATACCAACTTAAAATTGACATTTCCAAGGCATAATAATTTATTTCCTCGACTAAAACTCGAAAATACCTCAAGGGTAAAATTGGAATAAAAATTCAAAAAATTCCACAAATCCAATTATGAAAATCCGGGGCGTTACAGTTCTACCCCACTTAAGGAAATTTCGTCCTCGAAATTACAAAATATGAAACATCAAAACAAATGGGGATACTGTTCCCGCATATGGGACTCAACCTCCCAAGTAGCCTCATTTGGGGAATGACGGCTCCTTCTGACCCGAACCATAGAAATGGTACGACTCCGCAACTGCCGCACCTCCTGAGCCAAAATCTCCACCGGCTCCTCAACATAGGACAAATCCTCAGAAACCTCCACCTCTGTCGGGGATACAACATGACTAGGATCAGACCGATAACGCCTCAGCATCGAAACATGAAATACATCATGTATGCGCAACAGCTCTTCCGGTAATGCCAACCTGTAGGCCAGCGGACCAATCCGCTCCATGATCTCATAAGGACCAATATAAGGAGGGCTCAACTTGCCCTTCCTCCCAAACTGGATAACAGCTCTCCAGGGAGCAACACGGAGGAAAACTCTGTCACCTACATTGTACTTCATCTCCCGACGATGCTTATCGGCAAAACTCTTTTGCCGGTCCTGAGCAGCCCTCACGCACTGCTTAACTACCTCTATCTGATCAACAGTCTCCTGGACTAGGTCCGGACCAATCACCTGTCTCAGACCTTCCTCATCCCAACAGATCGGACTACGACACTTCCGCCCATACAAAGCCTCATATGGCGCCATACTGATACTGGAGTGATACCCGTTGTTATAAGCAAACTCAACCAACGGTAATGTCTCATCCCAAGAACCACTGAAATTGAGCACACATGCTCTAAGCATATCCTCCAGCGTCTGTATAGTCCTCTCTGACTGCCCATCGGTCTGCGGATGGAATACAGTACTGAAATTCAGCTTAGTACCCAAAGCTGACTGTAAGCTCTTCCAGAAGTGGGAAGTAAACCTCGGATCCCTGTCCGACACAATGGATAGTGGAACCCCATGTAGACGGACAATACCCGAAACATATAACCTCGCCAGCTTATCCATTGTATCCGTCTGCTGAATCGGAAGGAAATAGGCTGACTTGGTCAACCTGTCAACAATGACCCAGATGGCATCATGTCGACCCCGGGTCCTCGGTAACCCGATCACAAAGTCCATAGTGATATGCTCCCACTTCCACTGCGAAATAGTCAAAGATCTCAACTTACCGGCAGGAGCCTGATGCTCGGCTTTCACCTGCTGACAAGTCATACAACGAGCCACAAACTCCGCAACATCCTTCTTCATCCCGGGCCACCAATAATGACTCTTCAAGTTCTGGTACATTTTGGTGCTACCGGATGCTTAGCATACGGCGCGTTATGCGCTTCATCCATGATCCATCTCCTCAAATCATCGACATCCGGAACACACAACCGATCACCAGTCATCAGAGCACCATCGGCCGAATGCTCAAACTGGCAAGCAACGCTCCCGTAACATCCACCTCCAACTGTGCATCCAACGACCTCAGCTCCACCAAGGAAGGCAAAGCATAAGAAACTGGGTCCTCATCTGCAGAAGCCACTCTCTTCCAGCTCAATGCATCTGCAACCACATTGGCCTTGCCCGGATGGTACTCGATTGTACAATCATAATCCTTCAGAACCTCAATCCAGCATCTCTACCTCATACTAAGCTCCCTTTGGGTCATGATGTACTTCAAACTCTTGTGGTCCGTGAAATTCCGACACTTCTCACCGTACAGATGGTATCTCCAGATCTTCAAAGCAAAGACCACAGCATCTAACTCCAAATCATGGGTCGGATAGTTCCTCTCATGAGTTCTCAACTGCCTGGAGGCATAAGCAATCACCCGATCCTTCTGCATCAAAACACATCCCAAGCGCAGACCAGAAGCATCACTGAACAGCGTGTACTCCACTCCGGGTCTCGGAACAGTCAAAACCGGTGCAGAAGTCTACCGACTCTTCAACTCCTCAAAACTCTTCTGACAACTGTCATCCCAAGCAAAAGTACTGTCTTTCCTCAATAGCTTAGTCATGGGACCCGCTATTAAGGAAAAACCCTCAATGAACCTCCGGTAATAACCAGCAAGTCCAAGAAAACTCCGTATCTCCGATACACTCTTCGGTGGCTCCCAATCCATAACTGCCTTAATCTTGGCCGGATCCACCTTAATGCCCTCACTGGACACAAAATGCCCAAGAAACGCGACCTCATCCAACCAAAACTCACACTTGCTGAGCTTGGCATAGAGTTGCTCTTCTCTCAACCTTTGCAAAACTTGTCTCAAGTGGTCCTCATGTTCGGCCTTACTACTCGAGTAAACCAAGATATCATCAATGAAGACCACCACAAACCGGTCTAGAAATTCATGGAAGACCTGTTGCATCATACACATGAACACCGCCGGTTCATTCGTCAGACCAAATGGAACAACCACAAACTCATAATGACCATACCGAGTGCAGAATGCAGTCTTCGGTTTGTCTTGCTCTGCAATCTGAACCTGATGGTAGCCAGATCGCAGGTCAATCTTTGAGAATACGGATGCACCCTGCAACTGATCGAACAAATCATCGATCCCGGGCAAAGGATACTTGTTCTTCACAGTCACCTTATTCAACTGCCTATAATCCACACACATCCGCATACTGCCATCCTTTTTCTTCACAAACAAGACCGGGGCACCCCAAGGTGAGATGCTCGGTCTAATAAAACCCTTATCCAATAACTCCTCCAGTTGCTTCTTCAACTCTTGAAGTTCTGCCGGAGCCATTCTGTAGGGCGGTATAGAAATAGGTGCAACTCCCGGTACCAAGTCAATTGTATACTCCACCTCCCGCTCTAGAGGCAACCCGGGTAAGTCATCAGGAAATACATCGGGAAACTCTCGAACAATTGGAATATCCTCCACTCCAGGTACTGGTACCGAAGAATCGACCACATGAGCTAGAAATGCATCACATCCCTCTCAAATCATCCTAAAAGCTTGGATGCCTGAGATACAACACGCCGATAGAGCTCTTCGCTCTCCAACGAACACCAATCTACGCCCCAACAGAGAAGACAAAGACACTTCCCTGGCCCGACAATCAACTACAGCCTGGTGTCTGGACAACCAATCCATGCCTAAAATGACATCAAACTCTCCCAAGTCCATGACAGCAAGATCAGAAGGGAAACTCTCACTATCATACTCTATCAATACATCTCCACAAACTCGATCAACAACTACTATATCTCCAGTGGGTAAACGGACTCTCAAGGGTCTACTAAGGTTATCATCCTCCATGTTATGAGTGGTCATGAATGCACGTAATACAAAAGAAAGTGTTGAGCCTAGATCAACTAAAGCATGTGCATACTGACCAAAAACCATAAAGGTACCTACTATAACCTCTGAAGCATCAGCAGCCTCCTCTCGGGTGATGGCATAAACCCTAGGAGCTGCAGCAGACTGGGTCGCACCCCCGCGGTTCGGAGCTCTAGAACCCCCATGACCTCGACCCTACTGTCCGCCACCCCTGTTCGGACCAGAAGAAACAGCACCACTAGCCACAGAACTCTGTACTGTATACTGGGAACCACTGCCACCATTATCCTTAATCCACTTGTAGCAAGATGACTTCTGGTGTCCCGACTTATTGCAATACCAGTATATACCCGAGAATCGTGCCGAGAACCCCCGTCCATGAGAGCTAGACTGATAAGACCGTCCTCCTGAGGATCTGTCTGGTCAACCCTGATAACTCTGACTTCTTCGAACCCTGATAAGAAGAACCCTATCCACCAGAATAATCTGTACCGCCGGCATCAGAATACTGCCTTTTCTGTCCTGAAGCAGATGACTACTTCCTCTGTTCGGCTGTCCGAGCCTCCTTCCCGATCAACTGAACCCTCTCAGCATCAAAAGCAACCTCACAAACTGCCTCCCAAGTCTTGTGCCCTCCACCAGCCACAGCTAACGCCAACTCTGTACGTAAGCCGTTAACAAACCGCCTACACCTAGTCACCTCATCAAGCACAAACTCCCTAGCATAAGAGAGAAGGATGCTGAACCGGATCCTGAAAGTTGATACAGTCTCATCTAGACCCTGCTTAACCTCAAGAAAATGCTTCTTCTGCTCCTCCAGAAAACCAACAGTAAGAAACTCCTTGTAGAATTTCTCCTTGAAATCCTCCCATGGCATCTCCACAGGCTTCGGTAAGTTGGCCACAAGTTCCTGCCACCATATCAATGCATACCCTGTGAACTTGTGTGCCGCAAATCGAGCTCTCTGTTCAGGAGCACAAGTGAACTTCTCCAGAACATTCTCCACCTGGCGAAACCAATCATCAAACTCCTTGGCTTTGCCCTCCTCACCAGAGAATTCCTTCACTGCCGACTTATCCATGTGTTTGTATCCACTCTCCATACCACCTGCTGCAGCAGGTGCTACCGGTTGGGCACCCTGCTGCTACTGCTGGAACTGCTGAAATAGCTGCCACTGCAAAAAGGCCTGATACTGCTGGAACGCTAGGTCCACAACAGGTGGCACAACATTCTGTCCTCCACCTACAGCATTATTCCCTGCTGCATCATTGTTCCCCTGGCCAATGGGAACCTGCATCACCGACACATTGTCGGAGACATGAGTAGCGGCGTCATCCTCAACATTGTGCTGCCCCTGGTGATCCATATCAACGCCTATATGAATGCAAATGAGTCAAACACTTTTAAAATCATAAATCCGGAAACAGGCTTAAACACAGAAATCACTTTGAAACCAAAGTTTAAAACACTTTTAAAACCAAGGACCTGAAGCCTACTCTGCTACCAAGCTGAAACACCCGTGTCCCAATTTTATAATAAAATACTTAAACTTATGGAAATTACCAAAATACCCCTGAAACCCAGGACACGAAATCCAATATCAAAACATTATCTGGAAAGAAATTCTTAATATTCCGAGATGTCCTAAAGAACAAAAACAAAACCGGCTTAACAAGCCTCAAGTCAACCCGGCATCCTGCCGATACATCATCAAATACCAAATCCCGGCAACCCGCCGATAAAATAATCAAAATCAAAACGACATCTCATTAAAATCCAATGCAGTGGAAGTCAAGATAAAATATAAAACAGCAAAGCATATGATATGCATGTCGGCTCTATGGATCCAACCGGGAAATGAAGCACAGCTACCTGCTGGGATATCCACGTCCGTACTCCGAGAAAAGAAGAAAGAGGCTGCACGTTATCTAAGAGTCTGAAAAACAATGTTGGCGATTATGTGAGTCGCCTACTCAGTGAGCAGTATAAATCTAATTATGTAGGTGTGCAACGCAAGTCCGAATGGAAAGAAGAGAAACAAACACAAGTAAGCAAACACACAATAATCGGTACTAACATGCCAACCACATAAGCAAACAGTTTATATTTCCATCAGTTGTGTGTTATGTTTTCTTATTACATTTATTATTCAGGGCCCCCTACTGTGTGCGTCGAGCTCGGTCCCGTCTCATGAGACAACCAGGCATTAGCCCAAATAAACCAGGCACGAAGCCCAAACATAACCATAGAGAGAGAGAGAGACAGAGAGAAAGAGGGAGGTAGAAAGGGGGAGGTAGAAGGAGGGAGGTAGAAACCGGTCATCACAGACCCATATGCTAAACCGCATATACCATGCTATCCCGCATGCAAACCCGAGGGGTATCATTTCCCGCTCGAACCAACCGGTCATCAGCACACAGTAGCCTAACTTCTACTGTACATTATTCTTGTTCATAAATTATGAGTTCATGTGTGCCAAGAGATTGTGATTTAACAGGGTTGTGTGAATAATCAACTCAATCAAATATCCGGGTCTCCGACCCACAGTACATCACACAAAACACCCAAAATCACTCCACATGTTATATTCCATAACAATCCAAAAATCATGCTCAAAAGCAAACAGTAACACATAGGCACACAATACGGATCACAGCATGTTAGCAAACAGGGCATGCAACTCAAACAGACCAATCCAACGAGCTCATGCATACAAACATAAAAAGACGTATAAAGTCACCTCAACGACGATTATCCTGTGGAGCTTTCCCCAAAATAGATCCTCTAGCTCCCGAGGTATTACCCGTGCCTGAATACCGGCACACACAAATATTACAAAACAATTACAACCAAAAGGTGCATGCATGATCACTAAATGCTCAACCGAGTTAAACCTAACCCTATCTAGCCAATTATGTGACTTCCGGGTCTAAGCCCGGCAAGATGTTCTCTCACCTAAACTCCGAGTATCGGGACCTAAGGTTCACCGGGCTTAAGCCCAACTAAGTCCATAAGTAGTTCCCCGGGCCTATAGCCCATTCATTATGTCCAAATTCAATTCCGGGCCTAAGGCCCACTTCTTTAAGTCCATAATTAACTAAGTATAAAATTGGGCTCAAAGCCCGTTACTTAAATCCAAGGGTCATTCATAAGTTAAATATTGGGCCTGGGACCGGTTCCCCTAAAACCGTTCTAAGGTCATCCCGAGCCCAAATGTTCCCGGCCTATGGTTCTACCCGTGTCGGTAAATACCTTGTTATACGCACTCACCACCCCGCACATGGTATTCCACTAAATAACTTTAATTTTCGATACAACAATTATACCTACATTAATTATTACATGCCTTCGCCGGAAAAATCTCGAGCCTCGTCGGATTTCGGTGAACCTCGCCGCAATTCACCAAAAACCACCACAACGAACCCAACAATTCTGCCAACATGCATCAACCATCCATTCAACAAACCGACAACACAAATTTGACAAAAGAAACTGGAAGGAGGTCGCATCCTTACCTGGAAGCTTACTGCCGAACACAGCACCTCCACAGCAACCACCAACGCCGGCGTCCCACTGCCCGGAGACAACCTGCAACGACCACACCACAATGACCCGCCGCCCAAACACCACCACAACCACCTGCAACGGCCACGAGCCCCGCCACCGTCCAACATAAACACAACCCGACGACCCACAACAAAGCCCTCGTCAAACACGAGTACATCAAAACAACCAAAAATGAAAGAGGAAAGGAAATCAGGGGGCGGCGGCACTTACCGGCGGCGGTGAGGAAGAGGAACGACACACGCAGGTGGCCACTCGTCGATCTACACAAACCCGACCGACGACAACAAGAGCGACCTTAACAGACCTCTGCTCCCGTGGCACGCGTCACCAGCCTCCACGGACGGACCGTCCTCCTACAGCGAGTGTTCGTTGGCGGCGGCGAAGCGAGAAGGAGAAGATGGAAAGAGGTGGTGGCGGCGGCTTTGTGTGCTCGTGAGAGAAAGCAGAGAACAGAAAGAAAAGAACAGCGAATTTGGGAGTGGGGGAGGTTGAGGGAAGAGAGGAAAGAACGAGAGGAGAAAAGGAGAAGGAGGAAGGAAGGTGGAAGCGGCGGCCAAAGGAGGAAAGGGGAAAAGAAAAGAAAAAGAAAAGAAGAAGAGAAAGGAAGAGGCCGGCTAGGGTTTGGCCGCCCTAGTGGACGATCTGTCGTCCGCTTAGGCGCGGTCAACCCCCTGCCTGGTCAACGCGCCCTCCCCCTTTTTTTTTCTTTCTTTTCCAAAACGACGTAGTTTCAATTGAAACCACGTTAAACTTCGTGTTTCACCCCGATCTCGAATCCGTTTCCCACGGGACCCGTACCATGAACAATACCAACTTAAAATTGACATTTCCAAGGCATAATAATTTATTTCCTCGACTAAAACTCGAAAATACCTCAAGGGTAAAATTGGAATAAAAATTTCAAAAATTCCACAAATCTAATCATGAAAATTCGGGGCGTTACACTGTAAGCCGTAAAATAAATACTGAACCAACTCGGTACTTCCCCGGGTTATTCCTATTATCATCATAATTCACCATTTATTTTCAAGTGTCAAAATAATACCATACTTATACCCGGATATTACTCCGGTATAGTACTTCGATAATACCCTTTCCAAAAATTATTTCCATGAAATTTATTTACAATAATATAATTTTCTAGAAAATAGTTATACATATACATATATATATTTTTTGAAAACATATATATAGTTTATACTTCCAAACTATTTACCTTAATTTTTTTTGAAAGCCATAGTCCATATTTCTACATAATCTGCCAAGGTAATTTTATTTGTTTATCCAATTAATCCCCATACTATTATTATTATTTTTCCAGAATTCTATTTATATATATATTTATTTTATTCAGAGGACTGGGCCAATAGTGCCAACCCAGCCCACTGCACAGACCCAACCCAACCCCAAAGAGGAGCCTAGGTACAGGCCCATGCTGCTGGCCTAACTGCACATCTGCCCAACCTAGCTCCAACCCAAATCACTAACACAGCCCGCGAGACCCAACCCGCCAGGCATCCGGGTCAACCCACGCGAAACTGGGTCAGATCCTACTCAAAATGGATCTTCACATGCCATGCTCACCTTGCTGTGAGCTGCAGCGGCGGCGGCAGCGCGATCGGACGGCGAGGCGACGGAGGCAAAGGCGACGCGACCGGAACGAGGTGATATAAGGCGGCGCGCGTCGGAGACGAAGAGAGGGCGGCGGCTAGCTTCGTCAGGGCGGGCAACGTCAATCTACAGGCGGTCGTGTCGCCTCCGGCGGCTACTGCAGATTATGGGGACGGCGGTGTGTGGCGACAGCAACGACGAGCGAGCGAGGGAGGAGATCGGACGAGGGAAGAGATGGTGGATCTGGGCGGCTATGCTCATCGGTCGTCGCGTGGAGATGGGACATGGTGGCTGCTGAGTCGTCGACGGCGGCTGCGAGCGGTGGGTGCTGCACGCGCCGAAGAAGAGAGAGGAAGGAGGCTTCGTCGGCGTCTTGCTGTCGGCGGCGGGAGGACAGCGGCGAGGGTGACTGGTGGCGGCGAGGTGCTCTCCGGTGGTGGTCTCAGGTGGTGGCGCGTACGTGGAGAGGTGGCGGTGAAGGGTGGTCTCGGGCGGCAGTTCCTCCTTCTTTTCCTTTTTTTTCTATTTCTTTTCTTTTATGTTTTCTTTTCTCTTTTTTTTTTCTTCCTGGTTAGTTTTGTGAGGATGTAGGGAAACTGGTTTTGTGTTTTGCAGAAGAAAGAAGAATTGGTTTCAGGTTTTTTTCCAGAGAGTAAGAGAAGAGGGTGGTATTGGGTTTAATGGTTCTGCTGGAAAGAAAAAAAGATGGTGTATACGCAGGCAGTGGCGGATCCAGAAATATTGTTCAGTGTAGGCAAAAAAAATTAAAGTATGAAACATTATATAACCACTCTCGTCCAAATAAAAATTTTAGTGTCAAATATTAAAATTAATTAAGTACTATAATTATTTTATTTGGGTTGTTGATCAATTATGTACAAAATCTATCAAATAAGAAATTATTATTTGGATATAAGAAATTTTCATCAATTGTTAAAATATAAACTTATGTTTAGGAATTATTAACGAATCTTTGTTTGTGATTTATTTTGTTATGTAATAATTTCTGATTTGATTTCGAAGATGATCAATGGTTAGTTCATTATCAATCCAATCAAATACATTGCCAAACATACATATAGAAAGAAAGGAACATAGACTAAATAGATATAGAAAAAAATCCTGGCAAGATTTACGTTATTCTAAAAGGAAAAAGAATTAAAATTTATAAAAGGGAAACTGGCATGAAAATTAATTGATTAGCTTATATAGATTAGAAATTAAGGAAAAAATCTAGTGAATATTTAGTGATCTTTAAAAATTATACAAGAAATAGAGAGATAATAGAAAGAAAAATAATAAGAGAAGAAAAAGGCAAAAAAGGAAAGCTTTTAAGAGTAATAATTTTTTTAAGTAGATCGAGCGTAGTCACTTGCCTACAGTGACTACACCATGGATCCGTCACTTTACGCAGGTTCGCGAGCACTTTACTGCATGAACACGGGCGTCACAGCAGGTCAGAGGTATAACAGGAGAAGGCAGCTGCATAATTCAATTATGCAGTCGTGTATCGTTTGGACCAGAAAATATCTATTATACCCACTTACCTTTATTTCTGGTCCATTCCTTCGAGGTTAATCCCGACTTTTCTGAAGATTCCTGGACCCGAAAAATTCCTACTTGGTCTGTAAAATCAGCAGAAAAATCCTGAACGTGGGTTAGAGCTTGGTTTTAGAATCCGATGCCCGATTTACCATGAAATAATTACCAAAGATTATTTTTATAAGGTAAATTACTGCACAAAGCATTTTACAGTCCCGGTAAAATATAAATTTTTACTCGGGCTGTTACAGTCTACCCCCCTTAAAAGAATTTCATCCCCGAAATTCACTCCGAACCGGTGAAGAATGCCGATGCTGGGACCGTATATGCTCCTCGACTTCCCATGTTGACTCATTAGCGGAATGCTTACTCCACTTAACCTTTACCATGGGAATGGTGCGGTTCCGTAACTGCCGTACTTCCCGAGCAAGAATCTGTTTCGATACTCCTGTATAGTTAAGATCTTCTGCTACTTCAACGTCCACCGAGGCCACGATATGGCTAGGATCTGATCGGTATCTCCTTAGTATAGAGACGTGAAACACATCATGTATGCGTGAAAGCTCTTCAAGTAATGACAACCTGTAAGCCAAAGGTCCGATCCTCTCAACGATCTCATAGGGTCTGATATACCTTGGACTCAGCTTTCCTCTCTTGCCAAACCTGATCACACCTTTCCATGGTGCTACTCTGAGGAAAACCTTCACACCAACGTTATACTCCATCTCACGTCGGTGTTTGTCGGCATAGCTCTTTTGTCTATCCTGAGCAGCTCTCATGCACTGCTTCACCATCTGAATCTTGTCAACTGTTTGTTTGACTAAATCCGGTCCAATGATCAGCCTTAAGCCTTCTTCATCCCAACAAACTGGACTTCTACACTTCCTTCCATATAGAGCTTCAAAATGCAGAATACCAATACTGGAATGATAGCCATTGTTATATGCAAACTCTGCCAAGGGTAGGTACTTATCCCAACTCCCACTGAAGTTAAGTGCACAAGCACTCAGCATATCCTCCAACATCTGTATAGTCCTCTCAGACTGTCCATCTGTCTGAGGATGAAAAGCAGTACTGAAGCTTAACTTGGTTCCTAAAGCTGCTTATAAGCTTATCCAAAAACGTGATGTGAATCTGCGATCTCTGTCTGAGACTATAGACTTTGGAATCCCATGTATTCTCACAACTTCAGCAACATACTTATTCGCCAATGTGTCCATGGTATCAATTTGGCGGATAGGGAGAAAAAAAGCTGACTTTGTTAATCGGTCAACGATGACCCAAATAGCATCATGCTTCCTCCGAGTCATCGGTAAACCAATCACAAAATCCATAGTGATCATCTCCCACTTCCACTCCGGTATTGTCAATGTTCTCATCTTATCTGCTGGAGCTTGATGTTCGGCTTTCACCTGCTGGCAAGTAATGCATCTTGCGATATACTCTGCTACATCCTTCTTCATCCGAGGCCACCAAAAATGGCTTTTCAGATTCTGATACATCTTGGTGCTTCTAGGATGCATTGCATATGGCGTCATATGACCTTCTTCCAGGATCTGACTACGTAGATTACTGACATTGAGTACACATACCCGTTTCCCAATCATCAATGCTCCATCATCAGCTATACAAAACTTGTCTTCTTTTCCACTCCTTACTCTTTCCTTTAGCTTGACCAGGTCAGGATCTCCATCTTGCAACTCTACTATCCACCCTCTTAGGTTAGACTTGACACTTATGTGTGCCAGCAAAGCTCCTGTATCATCCACTATCAAGTCAACTCCTAACTTCCTTAACTCGATAAGTGAAAACTTCGAGTAACTAGTGGAGGTATCATCTGATTGTCTCCGGCTCAAAGCATCAGCTACCACAATAGCCTTTCCTGGGTTATACTCGATAGTACAATCATAATCATTAAGCAATTCAACCCAGCGTCTTTGTCGCAGGTTAAGCTCCTTCTGAGTCATGATGTACTTAAGGCTTTTGTGGTCGGTGAAGATCCGACACTTCTCTTCAAACAAGTAGTGTCTCTAAATCTTCAGAGCCAAAATCACAGCTGTCATCTCAAGATCATGTGTCGGGTAGTGCTTCTCATGAGTCCTTAGCTATCTAGAGGCATAGGCAATCACTCGTCCATCTTGCATCAGCACGGCTCCTAAACCAAGACCTGATGCGTCACAAAACAACACATACTCCACTCCTAGCTTGGGTATTGTCAGCACTGGTGCCGTGGTCAGCTTCTTCTTAAGCTCCTCGAAGCACTGTTGGCACTCCGGGCTCCAAACAAAAGCTTGTTCTTTCCTCAATAGCTTAGTCATGGGGCTGGCTAATAAGGAAAAACCTTCTATGAACCTCCAATAGTATCCTGCAAGGCCAAGAAAACTCCTGACTTCGGACACATTCTTAGGAGGCTCCCACTCCAACACAGCCTTAACTTTGGCAGGATCAACCTTTATTCCATCCCCGCCTACTACTTGTCCGAGGAAAGAAACTTCTCCAAGCCAAAATTCACACTTGCTGAATTTGGCATACAGCTGCTTCTCCCGTAACCTTTGAAGCACTATCCTTAAATACTTTTCGTGCTCTTCCTTACTCTTGGAGTAGATGAGGATATCGTCGATGAAGACCACAACGAACTTATCCAGGAACTCATTCAGTACCAAGTGCATCAAACACATGAATACTGCCGGTGCATTGGTCAAACCGAAAGGTACCACAGTGAATTCGAAATGGCCATACCGTGTGCGAAAGGCTGTCTTCGGCATGTCCTTCTCGAAATTTTGGTCTGGTGATAGCCCGATCAGAGATCATTCTTTGAAAACACTGTTGCTCCTTGAAGCTAAACAAAAAGATCATCAATCCTCGGTAACGGGTACTTGTTCTTGACTGTCACCTTGTTTAACTGTCGATAGTCTACACACATCCATAGACTACCGTCCTTCTTCTTCACGAACAAAACTGGTGCACCCCATGGTGAGGTACTAAGTCTGATGAAACCTTTCTCCAATAGTTCGTCCAGCTACTTCTTCAGCTACTGAATCTCTGTCGGTGCCATCTTGTATGATGCCATCGAGATAGGTGTAGCTCCAGGTACAAGCTCGATGGTGTACTCAACCTCTCTGTCGGGTGGCAAACCTGGTAGATCATCTGGGAAAACATCAACAAACTGCCTCACAACTGATACATCTTTCGGGGTAGGATCTTGTGTCTCTTCGCCTAGAATGTGGGTCAACAAAGCATCTGGACCATGTTGCTTCATTCCGTAGCCCTGGGTAGCAGAGAAACTACATGTGGTTGTAGTTCTCCCTACTCCGAACAAAACAATCGACCGACCTTTGGCGGATGTCAACCTCACTTGCTTAGCTCGACAATCCACCAAAGCTTGATACTTCGACAACCAATCCATGCCTAGGATTATATCGAATCCTCCTATGTTCATGACAATGAGTCGGGCAGGAAAGGTTTCGTTCTTGAACACTAACGGTACATCCTCACAAACTCTATCTAACCTCACTATGATGCCTGCGGGTAATCTAACCCTCATCGGTTTTTCTAGGGATACATCTTCACAGTTATATTGCATAGCATAGGTTTGAGCTATAAAGGAATGTGTAGCTCCAGGATCAATTAATGTGAATGCAACACTACCATGTACTGTAAAGATACCTGCTATAACTTGAGCAGCATCAGGGTCTTTTTCCGCGGCGATGACAAAAGCTCTGGGGACTACTGTGCTTTGGTTAGCATCAGATTGGGTCCTTGCTGAAGGATTCCCACGACCACGACCTTGTCCATGAGCTCTAGATCCACTTGGTACGCTAGCCACAGAGGCCTGAACTGTTAGTGCCAGTGCAGAGTTACTGACTCTCCCAAGCTTTGGGCATGCATAACGATAATGTCCCAACTCATTGCACTCAAAGCATCTGACCGATGATATGGGACGTCGAAAGCGATTATCTCCAGAATTGGTCACATCAGGTCCACTCCATCCTCCATTTGAAGCTCCGCGGTTGTTAGTCCAACCACGTCCATAAGTCATCTGCTGATACTATCCTCGTCCAGCTGTAGGTGCACTAGCGGCATGTGTATATGGCTTCTTGTTCTGACTGGAAGGTACTTGCGGTGCATTTCTTTTCCGGCGATACTTCTGTTGATCACTCCATGTAACTTCAGCCTTCTGAACATCCCTTACCATGTCCTGATATCCAGCAAAATCCTTGCATCCCATGATAGCTCAGATGTCGGGATGTAGACCTCTCTAGAAACGTTGGCATCTGGCTTTGGTAGTTGCTACCAGATCTCCAACATACAGGGACAAACGATCAAACTTCTTCTCATACTCTATCACGGTCATATTATCCTGGCGCAATTCTAGGAATTCGCGATGCATGCGTTCCTGAAATTCTTCAGTAATGAACTTGTTCTTGAACATGGCCGTGAGCTCAGCCCATGGCATCACCACTGGTTTCGGCAGGTCTCTTGTGGTAGATTCCCACCAGGTTGCTGCTTCTTCACGGAAAAGAGAAGCGGCATAGTTCGCCCACTGGTCAGTTGTGCACTTGATCTTAAGCATGACCCTGGCGATCTGACGTAGCCACTCGTCTGCCTCACGAGGGTCAGTCGCTCCTGAGAAAGGCTCACCTCCAAGCTCAGATAGCTTGGTAAAAACAGGGTCTTCGACTGGCCCCCAGCTGTCTGTCGATGAAGGATCTGGGTCATCATGTGTATCATCTGCAAGGACATCTGGTATGGCATACCCGGTACCCCGTCGTAAACATGTGGTTCTTCTATGTAGGCATGCGGTTGACCGATTGACAGTTGGTCCTCTTCCAAATGCTGTTGGGCGGCATGCTGGTGTCCCTCAGCCAGATCCATCTCGTCCTTCCTATATGAAGATGTATGCATGAGTATCTTATTTATAACATGTGGAGCAGGATATGCACAGACAATCAAACAACAACCAAGGACCTACAGCCCGCTCCGCTACCAAAATGCGACGCCCCGATCCGTATTTTATCGTTATACACAGTAAATATGTGGGACCTATTATTTATTATAGAAACCACAATAGTAAATATCACAAGCCAACGGTATTAATACAACAACAGTACTCGTCCCGGCACGGAGACATTATTACAACAAGCAACAAAAATAGAGTAATAAAATGCAAGCAGCGGAAGTCTTGATACAAGGCAATAATAGGCAACAATATGAAAATGATGCAACGCAGGATGGATCCGGGCCTGGCAGAGGGTGCACCACAGCTTGCCTCGAACGTACCTGAACTACGCACAATCAAACTACGTGACTAGGTCACGCAGGCAAGGGGTGAGTCCGAAGTGCTCACCGGGTAAAATCCATAAGCAAATATACATATACAAGCATCCGATAATAACCAAGTCACATTGACTAAGGTTCTCACGAACCTTAAACAACACACATTGTGATTCTAGACACGCTATACCAATTTTATTATCAGGGCCCCTATCACTAGTTAAATGGTGGTCGTCGCCTGGTAGTCAAGCTAGCTAGCCCGTGGACCCCGCCGTTGTACCTCCACGTATAACAGGCACAGACAGGGAGCAGACCCCAAGCACACTCTCCCCAGCGCCTAAAATAAAAATTGGTACAGACGGGGAGCAGACCCCAAGCACACTCTCCCCCAGCACCATAAAATAAAAGACTACCATCTGGTTGTTCCAACATTTAATTGTGACTTACTAGATATCTAAGTGTATTCAATTTTTTTTATTTTTGTCCCTCATTTAGTTACTATACATTTATTATCCGACCATTATCTTATTATCCCGAGCAGGCTCACAGCCTATCCGCTCGTCTGGATAATACAAACTTATTCCAAATTGTTTCCCATACTAGTACCCCCGGTACTCAACTCACACATTTCTAACAATCAACAGCAACAGTAATAGTCAACATTTCTAACATCATCAATAACATCAACAGTAGCAACAACTCAACAACATCAACGGCAACAAATATCAACTAAATTCATCTCACAACAGCCATTCACAGCCACAAAGTATCATATCAGCAAATATCACACATAGCAAACAGCAACTTGATATCACGGGCAGTATATAAATATTTACTTATCCTCACCTTAGCCGATTTTCCTATTCCTGAAAGTCCTCGAAATGTCCCGGCTCTGGTTCCTCAGGATACTGCTCGTTATCAGCTCCTATATTAAATAAATAAATATGTACACATAAGATGCACAACCATGATATGCAAATGATAACTAATATTGTAAGCCGTAAAATAAATACTGAACCAACTCGGTACTTCCCCGGGTTATTCCCATTATCATCATAATTCACCATTTATTTTCAAGTGTCAAAATAATACCATACTTATACCCGGATATTACTCCGGTACAATACTTTGATAATATCCTTTCCAAAAATTATTTCCTTGAAATTTATTTACAGTAATATAATTTTCTAGAAAATAGTTATACATATACATATATATATTTTTGAAAACATATATATAGTTTATACTTCCAAACTATTTACCTTAATTTTTTTTAAATGCCATAGTCCATATTTCAACATAATCTGCCAAGGTATTTTTATTTGTTTATCCAATTATTCCCCATACTATTATTATTATTTTTCCAGAATTCTATATATATATATATATATTATTAAGAGGACTGGGCCAATAGTGCCAGCCCAGCCCACTGCACAGACCCAACCCAACCCCAAAGAGGAGCCTAGGTACAGGCCTATGCAGCTGGCCCAACTGCACATCAGCCCAACCCAGCTCCAACCCAAATCACTGACACAGCCCGCGAGACCAAACCCGCCAGGCATCCGGGTCAACCCACGCGAAACCAGGTCAGATCCTACTCAAAATGGATCTTCACCCGCCATGCTCACCTTGATGTAAGCTGCAGCTACCGTGGCAGCACGATAGGACGCGAGGCGACGGAGGCAAAGGCGACGCGACCGAAACGAGGTGATGCAAGGCAGCGCGCATCGGAGACGAAGAGAGGGCGGCGGCTAGTTTCGTCAGGGCGGGCGGCGTCGATCTGCAGGCGGTCGTGTCGCCTCCGGCTGCTACTGCAGGTTGTGGGGACGGCGGTGTGTGGCAACAGCAACGACGAGCGAGCGAGGGAGGAGATCAGACGAGGGAAGAGATGGTGGATTTGGGCGGCTCTGCTCGTCGATCGTCTTGTGGAGATGGGATGCGGTGGCTGGTGGGTCGCCGACGGCGGCTGTGAGCGGTGGGTGCTGCACGCGGCGAAGAAGAAAGAGGAAGGAGGCGTCGTCGGCGTCTTGCTGTTGGCGGCGGGAGGACAGCGGCGAGGTTGACTGGTGGCGGCGAGGTGCTCTCCGGTGGTGGTCTCAGGTGGTGGCGCGTGCGTGGAGAGGTGGCGGTGAAGGGTGGTCTCGGGCGGCAGTTCCTCCTTCTTTTCCTTTTTTTTTTTGTTTCTTTTCTTTTCTATTTTCTTTTCTTTTTTTTTTCCTGGTTGGTTTTGTGAGGATGTAGGGAAACTGGTTTTGTGTTTCGCAGAAGAAAGAAGAGTTGGTTTCAGGTTTTTTTACAGAGAGTAAGAGAAGAGGGTGGTACTGGGTTTAATGGTTCTGCAGGAAAGAAAAAAAGATGGTGTATACGCAGGTTCACGAGCACTTTACTACATGAACACTGGCGTCACAGCAGGTCACAGGTATAACAGGAGAAGGCGGCTGCATAATTCAATTATTCAGTCGTGTATCGTCTGGACCAGAAAATATCTATTATACCCACTTACCTTTATTTCTGGTCCGTTCCTTCGAGGTTAATCCCGACTTTTTTGAAGATTCCTGGACCCGAAAAATTCCAACTTAGTCCGTGAAATCCGCAGAAAAATCCCGAACGTAGGTGAGAGCTCGGTTTTAGAATCCGATGCCCGATTTACCATGAAATAATTACCAAAGATTATTTTTATAAGGTAAATTACTGTACAAAGCATTTTACAGTCCCGGTAAAATATAAATTTTTACTCGGACTGTTACACTCGTGGTGGCGCTGCGTGTGGCGGTGGTGGTGCATGGAGGTGTGCGCGGTGGTCGTGTCGTGTCCGGCGGCTGCTGCAGTTTGTGGGGACGGCACCTGTGACTTCCGGTGGCGGCGAGCAGAGCGACGGCGGCAGAAGGCTGGGCACGAAAGGAAAAGAGGAAGAGAAAGGTGGCGATGGTTGATGGTGGTGGTCGGCGTCGGGGAAGAAGAAGAGAAGAGAAGATGGGTGTGTGTGGGGGTGCCCAAAACGACGTGTTTTGTGTGTGGTTGTTTTTTCTTTGTTTTTTTTATTCTTTTTCTTTTCTTTTTTTGGTTGGTTTGCAGAGAACAAGAAGAAACTGGTTTATGTGTTTTGCAGCAGGAGGAAGATGATACTAGTTTGTGTGTTTTGATTGCAGAGGAAGCATGTTTTATGGCCAAAAAAAGGAGAACAAAAACTTGTGGCAGACAAACGGAAAAAAGAAGAAAGTGACGTAAAGGTGTCGGCAACGGCTAACTGAGTAGATTTATGGAGATTACTGTGTAAGAATCCAACCCAGCAAAATGTCCCTTATGCCATTCTTCCTTTCTTTAGTTTCCAAACTAAACCAAGGGCATAATCGACTTTTCGCAGCTTCCAAAATCCCGAAAATTTCAACTCGTCCCGGAAATTTCGCAAAAATATCTGGAGTATGGAACGAGACTCGGAATTGCAATCCGATGCTCGGTTTACCATAAAATAATTACCAAAGATTATTTCCATATGGTTAATTACTGTACAAAGTCCTTTTATAATCTCGGTAAAAATATAAATTTTTACCTGGGTTGTTACAATTTACAAGTGCTTTATAAGCAAATAAAATGTTTTAGACAAAAACAAAAATGGACAATAACGAGCCAAATGTTTCAACTATAGGGAAAAATTGAATTCCAAAAGACAGAAAAATGCCATTTTTCACAATCAAAGACAAGAGACAAAACACATAACATCAAAATTTTATTATCCCCACCTTGGTAACTTGTTTTCCATGGTTTAAGACAACAAATTAAAACTATATCTCCACTCGCTACATTATATTCTCGTTCCTGGGAACATATTACACTTATATTCCAAGTAACAACAAAACAATGATTACAACATCCATTGCCTGTCCAATTGCCAATTAATCTTTATGGAGGAGACAAGAGACTTGGCTTTGTAATTAATCCTTCATGTGAAAAAACAGAAGAAGTCTTAGATGTAGTGTGACAAGGATTCCTTTACTTTTATATTCCTTCATCATGTGAAGCACCTTGCTTGTGGGGTCTCTCAATCTTGTACTATATATTATACATCAATGTCATTTGGCTTTCGGGTACCTTCCTCTTAACATAAGTAGAGAAATCATGCAATATTTTAGAATTGAAACATAGTTCCATTAAATGAACCCAACCTTGAAACGTCTCTATATCATTGTACAAGCAAATTCTTCGAGTGAAAATCAATTGCCGAAGGCTAGCTAACACTTTTTTGGCTATCAATATCAGCAAACTGGCAAAATCATTGTCGTCTAAAAGCTAAATTACACATTTCTATTCCCCCAATGCTTACCTACCTAGCTATACCCTAGCTTATATGATATACCTTTGTTCCATTATTTGAATATAAACAACAAAAAGTTCATTCACATCCAATCAAATTCTGCTCAAGGTTGTTTGTGTGATTGTGGAGATACATATATATGCCCTTTTTTCTATGGCGTAATTATTATCCATGGACTGTCAGTAAATATGTCAATGATCTTGTTACCTTACTCGGAGGGAATATGGGAGCAGCAGTGCAATTAATAGTGCTTCTTTTTTATCATAGAAAGAGCAAATATTACTCGGTTGACTTTTATTCTTCAGACTGACAAGCTTCCCCAAACAAATTCTTAAAAGACAAAGGAATTAGAGAACTGAATGATTTCGATTCTCATCTTTTTCTTTTACCTTCAACCATTGAACCCAACAAAAGATGTAAGGTTCTTGAAATACGGAAATTGCATCAAGATCACCTAAATGATGATTGCTAATTATAAAAAAAAAAACTAATTTACCTGAAGTACTTGGGTTACCAATACTCCAATTAAACTTTTCCTTTTATTGTTAAAGTTTCTCTCTTAGGAGGTGGAATTAATTGTAGGATGTGCCCTATTGATGTAAGCTTCTTGAAATACGGAAATTGCATCAAGATCAACCACTGTTTGGTCATATAATATGATGTGCATGCTACCCGGTACTGGCACTTTAAATTTTTTTGCTGCAAGCACTGGCACTTCAATTAGTAGTACATCTTGCATTGAAACTTTGTATCTAAACAAACAAATTCCAAAATCATAGCTTTGGATACGATCTAATGTACAGTGTCGTGTGAAAGGGTTACTTCCTCTTTCCCATACAAAACATAAACAGATCATATTTTCCTGCCCAAGATATGTATTTTTTTTTTTTTGAGTGAACCCTAGATATGTACGTTGTGAACTCAATATTAGACTAATTATGTCCTTGGGTGACTCATTTCAATTTAGCTGGCGTACGTACTAATTAACAATTATGATATCTTGATGACATCACAAGATAAGCTAAAGAATTAGTCCATTCGTGTCCCTTTTCGTTGAATTAACAATCATATTAAGCTTCGATATTCTAAGCTTCCCCAGGCACCAGCTGTATTATCCAAGCCTCTCAAATATAATTATGCTCTTACGAGTGGGATGTCAAATAATTAATGTAATCTAAAACCTCTCAAAACTTAATTAATGCCCGTATTGCCAAGATTTAAAGAAAGCCACTCCTTAAACTAACCACCAGGTTACCCAACCAGATGAAGGTCTAGCTGGCTTATAACTCTCAACAAATTATTTCTCTCTTTCTTCTAGAATCCCAAAAAAATGACTCATCTAGAGTTGGGTTACTGTCTAACCCATTATTGATTGGAAGGTTTAAATATAGTACAAGCTTGCTTGTGGTGTATGGATCACTTCTTAATTTGAAGTTAGTTATAATCCTTTCTATCAAAAATAGAAAGTTATACTATAATCCTTTATTATGTAACTAGTTAACCCAAACATTAATATGAGAGAGCTAAACTTGCTCTCCCTTCTTTTTTATATAACCTAACACTTATGAGATAGAACCACGGGTACCAAGAGCATAATTTCGATACACCTGCCTCTAAAACTTGCTCTTCCTTAGGCTAGAGAATGGTCATGCCCCATTCGGATATGGCGTCCGACCTACAAGATAAGAGAGTAGGAGAGCAAGGATATGTATCTCAAGTCCTACAAATATATATCAGCAAAAAGTAACCATATTTTAGGCTTCAAAAGTATTTCCTGTCACATGCTCACATAAATAATTTATCTACATGTACCCACGTGAGTTTTTTCTTCTTCCTCTTCTTTTTTTCTACCCTTTTTGCTAAAAAGCTCAGCACCCTCCCCTAACATACATATGCATGCAGTGCATGCAAAAAAACACTTCAATCAATCAAAGTGGATGATATAGTTTTATACTTACCATTTCACTGATTAAATAAAACATCCTACTAACATGCATGTTTTTGTTTTTGTTTTTCTGATTTGACATAAAGAGACTTTGTCATCTTACATTTGGAGGCAGCATCTTATAAAATTCTGCATTCTCATCCATACACGTGGCACCACTTAATTCCCTTGCCTGCATGGCTCGATAAGCCACATAACAAAAAGGACACAATTTGTCTCTCTACAAAATTCTGAGAGTTCTTAATTAATTTTCGCTCTTATTTTTCTTGCATGAAACCAAAGAAAATACTATGTTGTTTGTAAGGGCAAACAACGGCGCCCAACCGAAAAACCACTTCCTCAAAAAACAGGGAGTGGGTTGGTTGGTGTTCTTTTCTTTCTGTACAAGAAGGTGATGGATGTTGACGTACGTGGGGGAGCCATGGTGTATGGTGCATCATTTTCAGGCCTTTTCCTTTCTATGTTTGGATTTCTGATGATGATTATTGAAGATATTGTTATATTGGGTTCAAGAAAAAGTGAACATTTGGGACCCATATATATCCAGAATTTGCCATGACATTTTGGACCTATACATTGCTAAAAATGGGAAATGGGCCAGGAATATATTATGGATTGGGGTTTAAGAGTAGGACCAACATACCTATCCTTGGCTCACAAACACAACAAATTAAAGATTTTAGCCATAAGAGGAGTGAAATTAAAGATTTTAGCCATAAGAGGAGTGATAGATTGATAGCTCAATGCAGTTGATCGAGCTTTACGGAGCAAAATTATTGCTTCAGGTGCTATAACATCTTTTACAGTGAAGACTCTTAACGAATTCCTTTACAGCTTTAATAGACTTGCATTGGTGGGTTACAGAATATACGAAAACCAGAGCGGAGGGTTTCATGGGCCGGAAGCAACAATTGTACACCACATAGTCATAATTAAATCATAAGTAAAAAATGATAAATGAATAATAATCAAATCAGCAATGTTATTAAACTCAGACCAGAGGTTGACCCGATGGGGCCATCGGGTCGTAGTTTTTCAGGGTTAAAAGTGGTCAATCCCGGGTTCAACCCGAAATTTGCAAAGAAATTTTTTATTCGTAAAATCATCCGGGTCATGGCTAATTGGGTTCAACCGGCCGGGCCGTTCCGAGTTTAACAACATTGCATATCAACCTAAAATAAAAATTGAGTAATTCTTTCTAAAAATAAATTAATACTTGTTTTAGTAAATATCAATTCGAAGAACAAACATCTGTTTTCTAACCAATAATTGTGTACCTAGTTTATTGCATTTTTTGTATTTGATTTTTTTCTCTTCATACAAACACTGAATAACTGTTTAAAGAATTTTACAAACAAATCAAATTCATCAGCCTCTCATGCATTTTGGCCCAATAACTACTTCATGCAACTTCCAAGGGAGTAGAGGCCGAATATATATAAAGTAGCCAACCACTGAAAAAAATTGGAGTCTGCAGTGTAAAAGGTGAAAAGTTAAAGGGTCATACCTCCAAATTTGTTTCACTAATCACTAATAATAATAGTTAAAGGTGGAGTTAAAGGTCATGATTATGATTGTAATAATAGTTGCTTTGAACGGGAGCAAACTTCCAAATAAACACGTAGGATTAGTGAGAGAGAGGGCTAGAGGAGAGTATTTTTGTGACTCACATGTCCATTTTTCATAAACTTCTGTCAATTTATGGACCCCAAATTGAAGTTGACAATGCAGATTTCCAGGGAAAAAACACAAATGGGAAATACTTGATTGTTCGAGTGATGGCTATTGATTATTTTTTCGAAACCCACGTGCTGACAACTTTTTGGAACAGAATAATTTCCAATATCAGTAATCAGATGAAGAACTACACCTATATGGAAACCTGATTCCTAGTTAATGATTATCTTTGCACATTATTCAATCTTGGAGGGCTTACTTAATTGATGTCCCTGGGCCAAATATAAACAATTGAGCTCTTTATTCTTTTTGTTCGTTTTCTACAAGGAATTAATGATGATGCTGTGAATCAAATGTCTTTCCCATTAATTAAAAGAATTACTCTTCGTGCCGGATCGGATGGACCATAATTAAGAAATCTCTCAACTCTTCTCCCAACAATGCAAATTACTAGTAATTATAAGCTACTGTTCTAAACGTTATACTAGGTAGAATTTGTGTTTACCAGTTGTGTGTTTTTGTTAAGTTGAACAGATAAACAGGTATTGCTTCCTCAAAAAGACAAAAAAGAATTTGTTGCGGGCCTAACATCAGTATTACCAGAAACCATGGACCATTTTATTTTGCATTTAGTACCTCGATGACCCATATTAAGGTATAAAGTAAATGGACTACTAACCATGTGATTTTATCAGTACTTTAGCTTGGACCACTAGCCATATAGATTGGAAAAGATTAGTGCTAAGCATAAATGTTTAATAAGTTTTTTTGTCATTCACACAATCATCAACAAACTAATACATATAAATTCTTGCTTATATAGAGTATAATGCTGGTCTTCCATATTTCAGGCATCAAAAGACTATGTTCCACAAGAAACCATAAAATGTAACCAAGCCCACCTAAAACTTTGCAGTGATTAGTCTTAAGTGGGCTACAGGCCTACACTGGGTAGTGGAAAGATAAATCATAAAACCCAAGAAACAAAAGGCTTAATCAGTATTGACCCACTTGAGTCAATTAGTAGACCAAATTTTCATTTTGTGGCCTCATTTCTGTTGCACTCTTTCCTGAGGCCCAAACACTGAAAAATGAAGTGAAGCAAAGCAACAAAGCCGATCACCAACACGGCACTTCTCTTTTTTTTTTTTTTTTTGAGGAATACTTCGCCATTATTTAAAATTCATGACAAAGACACTGTACACATAAATACTTCCATTATGAACCTTGTGATACACTTACTTTCTTGCAAGGATGGCCCTTACAATTGTTTTGTGAAGCAACCTTAAATACTTTGAAGCAAAAGCTACCTTGTGGGTCAATCCCTTGCAGCCATCGTGATATACACTCCACTCTACAGGATCGTTTGATGCATAGCAAACCCATAATAAGTCATCCCAACTACATGGGTGATGGAAGTTCAAAAAAACTAGAATGGATGACGGGTTCCTTTAAAGAAGTTGGCTATGAGAAACTTGATAATTTGACAAGTTTAGGAGGCTCTCCTAGTCTTGGACATGGCAACAAGTAATTACATTCTAACCAAAGGAGACATTGCTTGCATTCAAACTTTCAACTTAATGAAAATATTGATAAAATCTCAACCAACTAAATCAACTCTCATCACCAGCAATTTAGTACTGAGTGGCCCATAAAGAAACCATCAATGATTCAATTCAAGTGTTGGTTTTGGACCGTCATCCACAAACAGATACTTAGTTAGTTAAGCATAATTGTGAATCGAAAAATATCTTATTAGTCAACACTTTTTCATGGAAAGCTGATAATCTCAATAACCTTCATCACACTTCAAAAAACAATGAAATGGCCCCTTGGGATGTTGTGTTCGATACTACAGTGGCAAGAGCAACTTGGTGGCTGAAGTCAATACAACCAGATTTTCCTTATGCCTGCTGCTAACATTTTGGCGTCCCCTGATACAGTTAAAGAGTGGAAAGGTGTAATCAGGGTTTTTGAGTAGTTGCTTCTAGGGTCATCGTCATTGTCTCAATGACATATTGTACTATGTTTTTCATATAAAATCATCGATTAGCATAAGAAAAAAACACTTCAAAAAACAAACAATTACGATGACAAGAATAACTTTTAGTGACTATTGACGTATCCAAGGAGGATCATGGAACCAATGGAATTAAAAAAAAAACAACGCATTAAAACGACTTGGTTGGATATCCAGGTCACCTGGAGCTTCCTCGCCTCTTACTTTACGCTGGCAAATCAATTGATAGACTAGTTATCCATACTAGAGATTTTTATGCTTGGAAGAGTGAAAAGGACGGTTAAAAATAAAAATTAGGCGCGTGGAGCGCGTGTGAAACCATGTGAAACCTCTCGATTTTAACTTGTCTCTTTTTGAACCTCTCATGTCGGCGCCGGTCGGGACGCCAGTCTCGGCGGCCAAGGAGGACGATAGGAGCACTAAAAAGGTCAAGAACAGGGTGGGCGACATCACTACCCCGATGGATTCCGACGATCTATGTGCGGCAGTGGGGTCTGATGTGCAGGCGGTCGCGGTGGTCTCGGCGGTTGAGGAGGCTCATCGGATTTCTGGTCAGGCCACGAACGGGGCAGGGGAGACTACAACCCCGATGGAGTCTGACGATTTGGGGGGTGTGGCGGGTTCTGATGGGCAGACAGATATGGTTGAAGCTTTGGACCAGGAGGGGGGCATCCAGGTTGCCGACACCACAGCCACAAAGGGCGTGATCGCGGAGACGGACGGTACAGCGATGGTGGCGGCGACAAAAAGTCCTTCTTTTTGTGACATCTTGGCTGAGCAGCGAGCCGGTAATGACCAGGGAGTGCCGGAGCAGGAGGTGAAGCCGGAGGTGGAGGTTCTTGACGGTGATTTCTCCTATGTTTCCGATAAGTATGGCTTGGCTGTTAGATTGTCGGAATCATTTAAAGAGAGGCTTGAGAAGAGGTGGGATTATACTGTGGTTGTTAAGCTGCTTGGTAGAACAGTGGGCTACTGTACCCTTTGCGGGAGATTACAGACTCTTTGGAAACCTTCAAGACCAATGAAGATTGTGGATTTGGAGGATGATTTTTCTTGGTTAGGCTGGACTGTGAGGAGGATTTTTACCGGGCACTCACTGGTGGCCCTTGGATTATTCTGAGCCATGCTCTTTCGGTGCAGCCGTGGGACTATGCTTTCCGGGCTTCCGAGGGCCAGGTCTCTCAGGCAGTTATATGGGCACGCTTTGCTGACTTTCCACCCTGTTGGTATAACTTTGAGGTTCTCCGAGCTTTGGGTAATTTGGTTGGGGGAGCTATGCGGGTTGATGCGAATACTAAGGAGGCTATTAGAGGGAAGTATGCACGGGTGGCGGTGGAGGTCAATTTGACTAAACCGTTGCATGGCACGGTGGAGTTTGATGATCGGGATTTCAAAGTGAGCTATGAGGGTCTTCCCTCGGTGTGCTATGGATGCGGGAGTCTGGATCACAGTTTGGCTTCATGCCCGTCAAGGAGGAGGTCGGATTTTGTGGTCACAAGGTGCTACATCTGTACCTCAGGAGCAAGCCGGTACATCTACCTCGTCCGGTGTGGGGTCGTGGATGAATGCTCCACGCCGGGGGCGCAGGCGTAGCCGGCCTGCTGAGACTATTCCAGTGCGTCAGACTGAGGTGTCAGGGTCTCAATTCAATGTGTTCAACTCCCTGGCTTTTCAGGAGATGGAACAACAGGAGGTGGTCGATGTAGTGGCTCCTGTGAGCAGTGTCTCTAGTCCTCCCAGGCAAGTTTTTGAGAAGCGAGCATGTGTTCAGGGTAGTTCGTCGGGTTCAGCTCAGGGGTCTCCTCGGGGGCGTCCGGTATCAGGTGCAGCGATGCCTGCACCTACGGTGGGTCCTAATGAAGTGTGTGGGGTTGATCAGCAGTCAGGTCCAGTTTCTCCTCCTCTGTATTCGGTTTTAGCTACCCCTGTGGTTCCTCTCCGTGCTCCTTCAGCTAAGCATACGGTCTCTTCCTTGCACCCTCAGACTAGTCAGCGGGTTGTGACCCTTTCCTCTGATGCACCTGTTACTATTCCAGAATCCTTTGTGGTCCCGCCTTCTACTTTGCCTGTCCAGCCTATTGTTTTGGAACGGCCTCCTCCTTCTCATACTAGGCCGCCTGATTTAAATGTGGCTAGTAGGACCAAGACTCCGGACAAGGAGAAGAAGAAGGCGCCGATGGCACTCCCGCTTAAGAAGGCTGCTCTGAAGGTCTCTGCGGCACGGAAATTATCCTTAAGGGGTGAGGGGACGCCGGAGACATGGTCCAAGACGGGTTCTCGAGGTGCTCCTCGGGTTTGATGGTGTGTTTTCTATTCATTTTCTCTTTAATGATTAGGATTTTATATTGGAATTTTTGTGGTATTGCTAATGCTGCCACCCAAAATGCTGTTAGGGACTATGTCCGCATGAATAAGGTTTCTGTTGCTGTTTTAGTTGAGCCACGCATTAGTGGTGTTTCTACTGCTAGGGTGGTTCGTTATTTGGGTTTTCCCAACTCTCATCGCATAAATGCATGGGGTTTTTCTGGGGGAATTTGGTTGCTTTGGAAGAATAATATTCCTGTGCAGTTATAGTTTGTGCATTTTTAGTTTTTGCAATGTTTACTTAAGGGTGCTTTTGGGGTGATTCAGTTCACGGCTATGTATGGGAGTCCACAGCCCGCAATGCACCAGTTTTTATGGGAGAATTTATGTGCCATTGCTCCTTCTGTGGTCCATCCTTGGTGTGTGGCTGGGGATTTTAATGTTGTTTTGTCTGCAGCTGAGATTAGGGGGACCACCACCTCTGTGCGACGGGGTTGTCGACGGTTTCAGCGGTGTGTTGATCAGTGTTGTTTGGAGGATTTGGGTTATCAAGGTCCTTCGTTTACTTGGCGTCGGGGTTTGGTCTGGGAGCGGCTTGACAAGGCCTTAGGTAATCAGTTGTGGCTGCAGTCTTTTCCTTCTTCACTGGTTTTTCATTTACCTATTTCATGTTCTGATCACAACCCACTTCTTATTGATTTGGGTGGGCATGCTGTTACATGTCCACTAAGGGGTGCTCAGTTTAAGTTCCAGGCTGCCTGGCTTTCCCATCCAGATTTTGCCACTTTTGTTTCTTCTCATTGGGCTCCCGAGTCCCCTGTCCCTGATGCTTTACAGTCTCTCTCTAGTGAGTTAGCTAAGTGGAATGTGGAGGTGTTCGGTAACATTGTAAGGCATAAGCGGGTCTTAATGAAGCGGCTTGCGGGTATTCAGCGGTATTTGTCTCTCAGGCCCTCACTTTTCTTGAGTTCTTTGGAGGAGGAGCTGAGTAGGGACTACTTGGAGGTTTTGGCTCAGGAGGACTTGTTATGGTTTCTGAAGTCTAGGTGTCAGTGGATTAATGATGGGGATCGTAATACTACTTTTTACCATGCCCGTATAGTTGTTCGTAGACGGCATAATTTTGTGGCTGCCCTTCGGGATGAGGAGGGACGGTGGTGCACTGATCAGCATGAGTTGCAGGGGCTGGCTGTGCGATTTTATACTGGCTTGTTTTTTAGACGAATATGGCACCTCCGCACTTTCCTTTGTTTGGTCGTTTCCCTCCACTTGCAGAGGAGGTGGTGCAGAGTATGGCTTGCCCGGTAACACCCCAGGATGTCACTCGGGCTGTCTTTGATATTGGGGCCTTAAAGGCTCCTGGTCCGGATGGTTTTTATGCTTTGTTCTTCCAGTCTTAGTGGGCTGTTATCGGGTCTGCTGTGTGTTCTTTTATCCAAGAGTTGTTCTCGGGTTCGTTTTGGTCTGTCTCTATGAACCGCATTAATCTTGTGCTTTTGCCTAAAGTAGACAAGCCTGAGTTTATGTCTCAATTTAGGCCGATTGGTCTATGTAATGTGCTGTACAAGGTGCTTACTAAAGTGATTGTCAACCGGTTGATGCCTTGGTTGGATAGTTTGGTGGCTCCCACCCAGTGTAGTTTTATACCGGGCCGACACATTACTGATAATATTGTCATTGTTCAGGAGGTTATACATACCATGCGGGTGCGTGGGGGACAAAAGGGGATTGTGGCCATCAAGATAGACTTAGAGAAGGCGTATGATAGGTTGCTATGGTCTTTTATTAGGGATACTTTGGTGGATGTAGGGCTCCCTTCTCAGTTAGTGGACATTATTATGAGGCGTGTCTCCAATACTGAGATGCAGCTTATTTGGAATGGGTCTCTTACCTCTCCTTTTCGGACCTCCTGTGGGGTGAGGCAGGGGGATCCACTTTCTCCTTATCTTTATGTGCTATGTTTGGAGCGGCTCAGTCAGTTGATTTCTCATCTGGTGGCAGTGGGTAGTTGGAGGCCCATCGTTTTGGGCGTTGGGGGTCCTCCTTTGTTCCATATTTTCTTTGCCAATGATATGGTTCTCTTTGCTGGGGATGTGAGCCAAATACAGGTTATCTGGGACTATTTGGAGCTCTTTTGCTCTTGTTCGGGTCAGAAGGTCAGTGCTTCCAAGACTCAAATGTTTTTTTCCACCAATGTTCCTTCCTCTACGCGTGAACTCTTCCACTCTGGTTTGGGCTTCACTATCTCTGATGACTTAGGGAGGTATTTGGGTGTCCCTCTTATTTATAGGCGGATTACGAGGCAGACTTATGTGGATGTTCAAGAGAGGGTCGCTCGGCGCCTCTCTTCCTGGTATTGGCGGTTGTTGTCTTTTGCAGGGAGGATTATTTTGGCCAAGTCCATCATTTCGGCTTTTCTAATGTATACTATGCAGACTGTTCTTCTTCTGCGGTCAGTCATTAGAGAGTTGGACCGTTTATGTCGTGGGTTTATTTGGGGCTCTACGGATGAGGTCTGTCGTATCTATCTGGCACTGTGGGAGCTTGTTTGTTCACCTAAGTTGGTTGGGGGGCTCGGTTTGTGCAGGTTGGAGGCCCATAATCAAGCCCTGTTGGCAAAGTTTGGGTAGGGTTTGATGGCGTCACCTTCCTCTCTTTGGGTCCGTGTCCTTCGGGCCAAGTATTTACGCCTACGGGAGCTGGTTTCTGAGTCTATCTCTTTTGGGGCCTGCTCCTCTTTGTGGCGGAGCTTGGCCAAGGTTTGGCCTTTGGTGTTCAATGGCCTAGAATGGGCAATCGGTGATGGTTTGGCGGTCCGGTTTTGGGAGGATTATTGGGTAGAGGATGTGGGTCCGTTGCACCTCTTGGCAATTGGCCCATACCTACGGAGGATATTTTCAAGCCGGTGGCTGACTTTGTCACTCCTTCTGGTCTGTGGAATTGGCCACAGTTTCAACATTTGTTACCTGCTTCAGTCTGCCTGCGAATTGCAGGGGTTGTTTGTCCCCGGGAGGGTGTGGGGTCTGATGTGGTCTATTGGCGGCACTCGCCTTCTGGTCAGTTCACAACCAGATCAGCCTACTGGGCTTTAGAGGGTGCAGATTCTGGCGTGACAGACCCGGTTTGGGCTACTATTTTTGGCGTTGGCCTAGGCCCCAAAGGGTCCAAACTTTCCTCTAGTTGGCGTCACATGATTACCTCCTCACTAATGTCAGGCGGGTGCAACGCCATTTTGGCAATTCACCTACTTGTCCCTTGTGTTGTTTGGCAGATGAGTCTTCCCTACATGTTTTGCGGGATTGTCATATTGTTAGGAGTTTGTGGGAGTCTTTTGGTGTGTTGGTCCCTACGGGTTTCTTTTCATTCTCCTGTATCCGGTCTTGGGTGGCTTATAATCTGTCATTATCTTTGGTGGTGTGGGATGGGGTTCCTTGGAGGATGTGCTTTGGATTTTTATGTTGGCGCCTGTGGTTGTGGCGCAATCAGTGGGTCTTCCAGGCAGTGAGACCTCTCTCCAATCCAATTGCTTCTGTTCAGTCTTATTGTAGGGATATTTTGCATTCCCTCTCTTTGTATCATCTGGTTTCTAGTGCTTCCCCTCCTCGTCCTTTTTCTATTTGGCAAGTTCCTGCTGTGGGATGGGTTAATCTTAATTCAGATGGAGCTGTTCGTCCAGGTTCCAGGCTATCTTTGGCAGGGGGGTGATTAGGGGCCCTCTGGTGACTGGCTCCATGGCTTTTCATATAGTATTGGTTCGTGCTCTGTTTTGAATGCTGAATTGTGGGGTTTGTTTGTTGTTCTACGTTTGGCTTTTGATTTAGGATATCGCCAGGTGTTGGCAGAGATGGATTCCTTAGATCTTCATCAGAATTTGCAGCAGGTATCATCACGTTCCCAGCACAACACTCCTTTGTTGCGGTCTGTTCAGGATTTGTTGCACTTACCCTGGGTGGTGCAGCTGGTTCATGTCTTTCGGGAAGCAAACTCTTGTGCCGATTGGCTGGCGAAGCATGGCTTTTCTTTGCCATTAGGGGTCACTTATTTTGCAGAGGTGTCGGTTGGTTGCCTCAATGTCTTTCTAGCTGACCTTAATGGTTCTCTGTTTACACCCTTATAATCTTCCTTATTTCATATGATTCAAAAAAAAAAAGAATAACTTTTAGTGACAAAATTAAATGCAACTATATTACATTTTGAATTTGATTAATACTTTTTGGGATGTGGAAAATTCCTCTTCGCTTGGTCCGTATTGAAGGATCACCAAGTCTTTTGTATACAGTCAATGTAACTAGGAGGGTTTTAGCAATCAAAAAAAAAATTAGGAGGGTTTTTCTTTCATTTCCTGTCTTTAACTGTTTATAATTTTCAGGTTAGAGCGGAGTCAACTCATCTACCTAATCATATAGAAAATCTTAATCCATACTTGCTAATTCTGTGTTAGGCTCCAACCATATTAATATATAGGGTCAAGACCTCTTTTGACAGCCCTACTATAGGGTGAAGGAAATTAATGATATATACGTAATATAGAAATTCTTGATATCTTAGAACTCTCCCTCGACTCGGAATACGAAAACTAGAATGGGATATATCCAACTTGAAGATGATAATTTGAAAGAAATCATAATGCCATTTGGAGACCTCCACCAATTTCACCAATTTTAAATGTATAAAGAGAATGATGAATTAAAAAATAACAAGCAGAAGAAAGAAATAGGAGATCAGCAAAATGCTTTATCTTGTTAGGTAAAATATATATAAATCGGTGAAAAATGATTAGTAAATGGACTACAAATGCGGGCAGATGGATTAGTCAATTCATGGTCGAAATTGTAAACCACGTTGAGAAAATACAACTAGTTACTTAAATTAGATTTAAGTGTCGATGTGTTAATAGAATAAAATGTCTAAAGGCAAAAGATAATTTCTATGTACATTACTGTGACAAGTTGCCATAACTCACATGGTTGTAGGCAGATAAGTATAAAATTATACATAGCATGTTTTCCAATTTTTTGGCGGGTTAAACACCTTTTATATACCTCGAATTCTCCTTTTGTCCCGATCGTATACCCCCAAATTTCTGTGTCCCTTTTATGTACCCCAAGTATCAATTTTTGTCCCTTTTGTGTACCTCGGGCAGCCCGGACGATGACATGGCCTTCTGTCCGGGTCCACTTGACACGTGGCATAATGTCAACGGTGCTACGTGGGAATTTTTGTGAGACCCACAAACTAGAATATTTGAGAAATAAGGTGGGACCCACAATAATATCCATTTGGCACTAATGGCATTATGCCACGTGTCAAATAGACCCCGATAGATGGCTATGTCTTCGCTTGGGTTAAACACCTTTTACATATCTCGAGTTTTCCTTTTGTCCCGATCGTATACCCCGGAGTTTTTGTGTCCCTTTTATGTCCCTCGAGTTTCAATTTCTGTCCCTTTTGTGTACCTCGGGCAGTCCAGACGATGACATGGCCATCTGCCCGGGTCCACTTGACACGTGGCATAATGCCATTGGTGCCATATGGAATTTTGTGTGGGACCCACAACTAGAATATTTGAGAAATAAGGTGGGACCCATAATAATATCCATTTGGTGCCAATGGAATTGCGACACGTGTCAAGTGGGGCCCGGTAGAGGGCCATGTCATCGTCCGGGCTGCCCGAAGTACACAAAAAGGACAGAAATTGAAACTCGAGGTACATAAAAGGGACACATAAACTCTGGGGTATACTTGTTCAAAAAAAAAAACTCTGTGGTATACGATCGGGACAAAAGGAAAACCCGAGGTATACAAAAGGTGCTTAACCCGTCTTCGCTTAGGCTGCCCGAGGTATATGAAAAGGACAAAAATTGAAACTCGAGGTACATAAAAGGGACAGAGAAACTCCGAGGTATACGATCAGGACAAAAGAAAAACTTAAGGTATACAAAAGGTGCTTAACCCATTTTTTGGCCTTGCATTTAGGAGTCATGCATTCATTTAGGCAATAAACTATTTTCTTCTATGTTAAATCCTATTCTCGTGACCATGTTCACTTTCATGTGCATTTATACCCTTGTTAGAGAAAATTGATGATCCAAGCTCAAAATCAATGGGCACTGTGAAGAGCTACGTTTTAATACAATACGTGCACCAGTCAGTGTCCCTCACAGTGTGCTGTCGATTAGGATTTTATTTTAATAAATATTGCTCCTCATTTTCAGGGAATTAAAGAGTTAATTCACCTAGACACTCCTAGCTTGGAAAGAAAATCTGGACACCTAATTAACAAGGAAATCTTGGAGCTAAATTGCTGGAGCGTTATCGAAAGAATACTACTATCTTTTAGGAGAAAATCCTAGGTATAAAAGGATCAAGACCCAACTTCCAGAAGCAACTTTGGACAGCAATAGAAGAAAGTGGAGCTCTCATCTTTGTTTAGGCGACTTTATTACTGGTTTGCAATATGTCGACTACTTTATTTATCTTTATTATTTTTTTACTTCCATGAACTAATTTCTTTATCTAGGTCTATAAGATGTAACTCTTGTTGAATTTTCTAGATAGTTATTCATATTTGGATTTTGTTTATTTGTTATTGCTTGATTTATTTTATAGTGTGCTTAACAATGTTATTGAATTAGCCATTATAATGCCTCGATTTTTTGATAATTATATTATGGAAATTTTGGAGGTAAATTTTCAAATTTTCCCTCATTGAAATTTTCGGGAAAATGGGATTATTTTATTTCCTTGGAATTATTACCATTATTTTGGAGTTAATCCTAAATCGGATTTTTTTGGAATTGATTTATGTTTGGAGGTGAAACACATGGTTTAGGGTAGTTTTGACCAAAACTATGCCATTTCAGTAAGGAGAAAGCTTAAAATGCAACAGATGGTTGCGTTTTGACCGATTGATAGGAAGTTGACCACGCCGGGGACCGAACGCGGGGATTGAAACATCATTTCATCCAAAACGACGTCGTTTCAGACGCGAGAAAAACGTTAACCCTAGCCCTCTAGAATAAAATCCATTCTTTTATGTCTCTCCTCATTTTTTTTCTCTTCTTCTCCCCGAATGGCAGCCGTTCTTTAACTCTCTCTCTCTCTGTCCAACACTCATTGCCGTCTTAAAGGACAAAAGATGATGCCTTTTCTCCTCCACCTTCAAGACGCCGCCGTCTCTGCATCAAAGGAAGGAACAAAGGAAATCGGGAACCAGGTTCGTCCTGGTTGGGGCCGCATCCAGGTCAGGGTAGTGGGTTGTTTCTTCGCGTTGCCGCCTCCTACTTCATTAGTAAGTGTTGCGCCGCCACCCTCTCTTTCCCTTTTCGTTCAATTCCTTTGTTGTTTGTGGTAGTTGTTGTGATTGTTTTGGTGGTTTGTTAATGGCGGGGGTTTGGGTTGTTGATTGGTAGCAGATTTTGGCGGATTCGTGCTTGTCGATGCGAGGTGTTCTAGGTAGTGAAATGCTAGGCTCGAATCTGGAAGACACTGGGGAGTGTGGATCTTACTTCTAGTAAACTTTTCGGATACATTAAATCCTTTTGGGGGTTTAATTGACGTTCTGTGAATTACAAATTTATTATATTAAGTGTCTATCAGTATTATTGGAGTTTTGGCAGATTGGTGTAAAGCGTTTTCTGGGCTGTTGAGCATTTTTCGGTGAGGCTGTCACCGGAATCCGTCGAGATGGTACTGTTCCGGCGAGTAACAAGAATTCGCGGTAAACGGTAATTCCCAGTGATGCCGTAATTTTTAATTTTTTACATGTCATGTAATGTAAATGCATTTAATTATTGTGTTGAATTGAAATGGAAATAGTGGAAACCGAGTATGGCGAGTAGCCGAAATCCCACCGATGCGGATAGAACCTTTAGATCGGAAAGACTAGGCTCGAGAGTTCGGTTTAATATGATTATAAGAACGGGCCAGGCTCAGGCCTAATTAATGACATATTATGTATATATGGGTTCTAGGCCTAATAACTATTATTGAAGTGGGCTTTATGCCTGATGTGGATTTGGGAATTTAGGACAATGTACTTTTAGGCCCAATGGACAATAAACTTGACATCTAGTCTTTTAATAGATTTCCAAGATTTTGATGGGTTTTATAAAATCATTGGGCTAAAATCCAAACTTGATTCCTAAATGACACCCTTAGGGACTTTAGCCGCTGAGTTGGTAGAACAAATTGTTTAGTATGCACCCATCATATTGTATGTGTACTTCATATGTGGTTGCAATCTTGTTATAATATAGGCGTGTCGAGGCAAGACGGAGCTTCAGATTCTATGGAAATTATTATAGCCCAGGTGAGGACGTATAAACATGTGTATGTGTTACTGTCTGCGGTACTCGGTACTCGAACTGACAATCTTGGTATATGGTGTGGTAAGCTATTTTATGCTGTGAGCATTGTATGCCTGGTTGAGCTTGTTGTGCTACATGCTTGTCTGTGTTGAGTGCATGTTTGATTATATGCCGATTATCGGTCATTTTGCCATATATAATGGCAAGTGTTGTTATGATAATATCATATGCAATTGATTGTAGGATTAAGGACCAAGTGTGAGATTTACTAATAAGGTACACAACCTTGATAACATAATGTGAGGAACATATAATCTCCTGAAATCATAATTGGAGGAATAATGATTATAAACTGAGAATAACGAAAGGAACACTACTGGGGCTATTGACCGGTAGCACTGAATGGGAGAGAAGGTACCCCTCGGGAGTTGTGTTGGAAAATAAAAAGAGAGATTATAGCGGTGCCTTGGGGACTAGACAGATGCGCCCCTTGGTTAGATAGTTACTGAGAGCATCACTCAGGTTGCAAGATTTGTGCTTGTATCTTCAAGGCTAAACCATTTCCTGCTTGACATGAAAAAGTCCATCAACTTCACCGTTTCATATCATGTGAAAGACTTAGAGCTAGACTTCTCAGATCCTATACAGGCAGAAGACACATATGATGACAACCATGAAGCAGCATTTGAATTGTCTTCCCATATTTATGAACTTAGGTCATTTATCGAGTCACTTAAGTTGTATTCTTGCAGATTTAATGCTTTTCAGGTTTTGTAATTTTTGGGCTCTCAAGTCTTCTCTTGTTTGGATCCCAATAAGCATGGCTTCTGTAGACGTTCTATTGGGGGATTGTCCCCTAGAGAGTTTGAGTGTTAAGAATGTTGGAACCTAGAGCATTTTCACATCTCCTTCTGCGAGTTGGGGCTCAAACTTCTGGTCATTGACAAGTGTGAGTTCTTGCACAATTATTTGTCCATTGACATTTGAATACTTTAAGTACTCTGGCAAAGTAACTCAATTTTATTTAGAGAATCAACGTGAAATGGAGGAGGCCGACCTTGCTAAAAGATTGTGAATCTTGATGGGAAGTAACTCTTGTTAACATTTTTAGATAATTTTTTATTCATTTAGGTACATGGGTCTACACGCTTATACATTACTCGCTCTTTTTTTTTATCAGATGTGGAATAAATACACTACTCATATTTGGATTTCAACAGACGTCATGAAGTTAATTTGTAGAGCAAAAGATGATCTAAATTTCGAAAACACTAAAATAATTAAAGTTTTTGTTTAGGATAAATTATCGAAGAATTTAGGGTCTAAGACGTGTCCAACTTATTATACCTAAGAGAGCCAAACTGGTTTGGCTAGAGTTACTCTCAAGTAGCTTCTTGAATGGAGAGAGAAACAATATTATGAATGGTTTTTCTCTTACCCAGCTCGAACTAAATTAGTCAAGCCCAATGAAATTTTTAAATGGCCAGTAATAAAAAAAAAAAAAAAGGGAAGGGAAACGGATGACGAAATTGAATCTCTAGAAAAAATTAGCCAAAATATTTTTAATTAGAGTCATGATTCTACTACCATCTAAAGAATTTGAATTCTGCCCAAGACTCTATACAAGTGCTGCAGCATGATTTGTTCACGATATGTTCTCTGATTTAATCCCTTATTTTATCCATAAGCAATCTCAGTTTGAACA
>JAKUCV010004326.1:0-13608 GCA_028386065.3 Turnera subulata
AAATTAAGGGAGTTTCGTTAGTTACTTGGCTGTGATGTAACAGCAGCTCTTTGGCGATTACCATGTGGGTAAGAATTCTACATAGATGCATAGAATTATATCTAACCAACCAGTTAATAACTTGATATTTGTTGATCTCCACCATCGTATCAAGTGATTAGGTGAAGTCCGTAATCTTATTGTACCGTATGACATGGTCTTTCACGCAGACTAGCACCATTCTGGAATCTGGTGGCATGGCTGATTTTTTTCTTGTCTGCAAATACATGTTAGACTTGGCAAAACTGGTTTCGAAACGACTATATGTTACGAATCTAATACGCAATTAGGTAGACGACTCAAAAATAAACAATTCATAATATACCTGATCATACTTAAAGTTTACATATTTATTAATTTAATACATGATTTATTTAGTATTTGAGATAAATATTTGTGCCGATGCAATCACTTGAGATGAATATATTTTCCATTCAAATAAAAAAGATAAATGTTATTAAAATTACGCAAAAATAATTTTAAAAATGCTATGATATATATTATTGTAATATTATGATTCTAGAATTGGATTTTGTGAATAGACAAATTCCAAATTGACTTATAGACCCGGAACAATTACAAATGACTACACAACATTACATAATTGTTAAATGGGTCAAATTTAGATTGAGAAATCAATATCTATTTGCCTATTCAACCCAATACAGGCCCACCCCATAAACACGAACGAATTGGCAGGTCAAGAACATTGTAATTGAGAATGTTAATGGGCTTTTTCTATCCTCATTTTGTTAATCAATAATATCAATGGCCACTTCCATTGGTAGTATAGAAAGGGAAGGAGAAAAGAAGATGCACCACATCTCGTATCATAGAGCATTCCTGAACCTCAAACAGCTGGAGGCTGGCAAGCACAACACCAATTTCTTGGTGGCTCACATTGTGAAATTCTTTCCACAAACAAGTGCATCTATGTACTCGTGCAGTTAAGCGAGAGGGCCCTGTTAACGACTTCTTTACAATGGCATGAAGGTGACCGAACTGCGGTCACACGGCAAAAGTAAATAGCACACGCATATCTATAACACTATCCATTCTAAAGTCCAGCTTGACTTTTGGATCGGAACTGTCCAAGCACTGGAAAAGCTGAGAATCATCCTGTACTAAACCTCACAGGAGCCATAAAGATTCCTGCTCCACAAAATTTGGAATTTGGATTAATGAAAATGAATAAACATTCTATAAAAACATCAATATTGACTCTAATCCAGAGGACAGAATATAACAAAATTTTGATCTAGCTGCACGGAGGTAGCTTCTCTATTTTCAAAGAAATTGTGTGAAACGTCAGTTGTATGGCTTTATGTGGAAAATTTGGCAACTAGGTGTGTAAGACATCTTTGTGGCAGCTTGTTCAAACTTTTTCATAACAGCTTCATTTTCTTCTAAGCTAGTCTGAAGGAAAAATTTCACCCACCAGGATGAGCTCCTCAACTTAGCCTGCAGAAAAAGACCATGTTAGTTTCAGCGGAAGAGAAGTAGACTGGCAATGTGGCACTTAAATTAAAAGCCAAAACAATGCAGTAAGAATTGCAAAAGTCTCATAAACACAAGAAAGGAAATATTGATATCATGCCTTGAGTTATCAATATCCAATCCTTTTCAAAGAAGTATGTGACAATATTAACAACTAATCAAGAGATACAACCAGAGCACAGAGTTTCTGCGAGCGGTGCCTTCAATTTTCTAAGATTATTTTTCCTTCATATCTTTTTTTTTATACTAGTCGAAGAAGGTGGGACTCGAACCAGAGACCTCACCCCTCCTGCGTTTTACATGAGTACCAATGTGCTACGAGCCCATTGGTTTCCTTCATATCTATTTGATGGAGAGAAATTTAATTGTCAAATATTGTGTCTTCAGGTTTTGTAGAAAGCTGAGCAGGAATAGAATATTTAGTTTCCAAAGATCAGATTGACTCTCAAACAGGACATGCAAAAACTTATTATGGAATACCCTATGGACTCATCTCCACATGACTGACGAGATTTTAAGTGACATTACTTTCAGCGTTCTCTGTCTAGGATCCATAAATTGGTGAACAATGAAACAGTAATCAAGAAAACAATCAAGGAAACACCCTTTCCACAATCCACTCACCGCCCTTCCAAATTTCGATACTTCTGATGCTTTGGCTCTGTGCTGACCTGGGGAGCCTGCACGTATTACCATGAAAGGAGATAAGAAACTATAAACATGCAATGGTTTCACCTCTTTATTTTAGAGTTGTAATTTCATCTCGTAATAAATGCAAATTCTATGGAATATGGACCTCTTGAACAAGAAACAGGAGCATGTAGCAAATAAATGCAAAATCAGGAACCGTTAGCTCAAATAGCTCAAATATGCGTTCAGTGTTGAGTGAAATTTATGGTTACTGGTGTCTAGCTCATAGCCAAAGATTTCAAAACTAATACTATTAACTAGAGTCTGACATCCAAAAACCAAGGAGGGAAGAAAGTTTCGACAATAAATTCAAAGAAAGAGATATCAAATGAGAGTAAAAGGTGCATAAACATATCATAAGGAGCAGAAATCCAATTCACCTGTAAATATAACAAGACCGCCAGCTGATACCCTGACCAAATCCGGAAGCGTCTTGTTGAGGTATCTTGGAGACAAGTAATCTAATGCATCTGATACAATTACAGCAGAAAACGATTTTGGTCTGTAAGGAAGAGGAAACTTGACATCAGCAACCCGCACCAAACCTTTCTGCACTAATGCTCTGCAGTTAGGACCAGCATCTTCTATATCATAGGGTTCCACACCCAAGGCCTCAGTTTCATCTTCTTTTAGCAGTTTAGAAACCACAGAGCAAGTATCAGGGCCAACGTGCAAAACTTTATGCATGCTATCACCATATGCCTTCTTTAAAACAGGAATTGCTTGCTGAACCTCTTCTGTGCACGAAAAGTCACCTGAACATGAAAACAAATTCTTAGTCTTCATACTCAAGGTAACTTGGTAAATGGTGGAAAAGGATAGGTGACACTTCCGAAAGAATACAGCTAGAAATCACGAATAGGAAAAACAAAGGACCTTGACTCCCTGCAAGTAGTAATTCAATCATGTTTTCCAAACAATTTTTCACAGGAGAGAATGAAAACACTTCATCTGGTTTCAAACCAATACACTAAAACTTTAATTGCTCAGTGTATAAATTTTTTGATACTTTTATACATTCAACGGGGCAAGGTTAACCTGTGATGCAACTGCACAGAGACTTAACTGCTTAATGGTCAAGGCACCCAACTTTATGATTCATTAAGTGAAATGGTGCATCGTTGAATAATTTGCACAGTGGAGACTATAGCTGCCACAAGCAATAGACAATTTGCTCAAGGATCTTTATCAGCCACATCTTATTCTTGTCATCAAGATAAAATTTATGAGGTAGCTTTGACGGAAACAAGTCAATAGTGCATCAGGAAATAAGAAACGAAAGCATATCCATGAACATAACATGAAAACCTGTCAGCCACTATGGCATATTTATAACACTCAGGAATCTACTTTAAAAATAGAATAATAAAGATTTCTGATTTAGTCAAAAAACTGAAAGCTATCTTGTCAAAATGGGATACTCTACTCTGTCAAAGAAGAAGGCATGCACAACCAGACAAACTGAGTGACTCGCCCACCAATTAAAGCAGTGTTATAAAGCCCAGTCAAAAAATACTTCAGTATACAACCTTAGAAACGCATATGCTACATAAATGGATGAGTTCATGCAACAAAGTCAATTTTTTTCCACTCGAAAAATTTTGGGACAACTTGAAGCAAGATAGAATAGATGTGTCTTTATTCCAACATTATAAACAAAACCCAAAAAAAAAGTAAGGCTGCCCTTCTCTGGAGGAGGCACATCAGTTTTAAGTCGTTAAAAGTAAAACTTGGGTGATTACGATTCTTGAAAGCTGTAGATATGGTTAGCCCAACACCAACTGGTTAATGGTGTTAATTCTCAAAAAAAAAAGAAAAAAAATTGGCTAATGGTGTTCAGAGTAGAATAGGTACATCAAGCATCTACACCACAATGTGCACCATTAACATCTCTGTGTAAATTTCTGACTGCAGATGAAAGAAAAGAGCCAGAAACTCCATGTAAACTTCTCTACGATTTAGTACCAACACTCAATTAGACTGGCAGCTATTCTCTGTCAAAATGTCACTTCCTAATTGCAACAATTTCTTTGCTGCCACTCGCAGTCCAATAGTAATTCACCTAAAGAGAACCCCTGATTTGTCAGAGGTTTCAAAGTAAACCTCTGGCACATGAAAACTACTTCATCCACATTTACTGTTGGAAAACCGAAAGAAAAAATAACAAAACTGTCAAATGATCAGATAACATGAGCCCTCTTGGAAACTGGAGAGGTGGCAGCCCTATGGAGGCAAGCAGCCTTCCATGGGGAAGCTCTCAGAAGAGATTTGGTTTTGTTCAATGCAAGCTCTAATCAACATGCTTAGCATATGGGACATGCTTGGCACGTCTATGTGAGAGCTTCTAGTTTCTCTCCTGAACAAAACATTGTTGGAAAGCACACCAAAATACATGGATTGAAGTTGTAAGATCCTGTAGAACTAATAGTGCATATATACACCCATGTGGTGGGACAATTAGCTCTAAAGGTAAGAATCATGAGCAAAACATGCAATTAAAAAAAGTGCATGACTTTGAATCAATTGACATGGAACATTTGGAATTGCAGTAGAGGATCCAAAACTATATTTCTTTCATTTTTTTAAGAATTGAGGCAGCCAACTTTACCTTCAACCCTAGAAACAGCATAGGTACTGCTACCAAGTCCTCCTGTAGGAAGAAAATAGAATCCAAATCAATGCATAATCAAAGGACATTCTGGCTTAAGATCTCAATGTCTGAAAACATTTACATACAGTTGCAATTGCTAGACCACACATATTTTTTTCTATCTAACTTGGCACTATGAAGGGGTAAAATGAGGTAAGGTTTGCAGGAAGATATATATAAACTTGATAATATCAATCGGAAATCTGATTACAAACAACAATATAATCATCAAGGTAGTTTAGATGAACAGTGTCATTCAGGAGTATAAAACATTAGAGCATAGCTAGTAGTACACTACTATTTCAGTAGACAGAGCATGTCCCCTTCACAATACAATGTACCCGAAGCGCATTTTAATCAGATCAGATAAAGCATAAACATGGGTAACTTTGATTACCAACCTGAGCCTCTGCGTATATAACCCAAAACAAGCAAAGCCCCCTGAAACAAAAAGAACAATAAATGCAAGGAATCAGACTTGATTATTCAACCAAAAAAGCATCAAACAACGTCAACAACACTCAGAATGCAGAATTCGATCCATAATAAACGTCAAGTTAGTAGTTACCACGACAAGAAATGTAATGGTCAGATATGGCGAGGAGCGTGACTTGGAATTGAAGGCGAACAACGCTCCTCCTCCTCCTCCACCACCAACACCACCGCCATTGTCTCCATATCTCCGAGCCGGATTCGAAGGCCTCCTTGACATTTCCACAAAATCTCTAAAAAACTGATTTCCTTTATATTGTCTCTAGAGATGAACTAAATCTGTGGCCAAACAATAAACAAAAAAATCAGGCAATGTATATATTTTCTTTTCCATTTCTACAATATCGAGGAGGACGTTAACTAACTCGAACTCGAGATCTCTAACCGCTCTTGAAATCCGAGAGATTCAGACACAACAACAACAACAACAACAATGAGACCGTTACGTTACCTGAATGAAGAACCGCATTTTCCGACGGGCGGGGATCTAGACCGGTTGTGCTTAGGGAGAAGAAGAAGAAGAAGAAGAAGAGTTCATGTGAGGGACACAGAGAGGGAGGAGGAGATTTGTGTTTTGTGGTTTTCGTGGAGAATGGAATCAGAAGAAATGGTGAAGGAAGTGGAAAAAAAGTCTGTGATGTGATGTATTATGATATGAAGCAAAAACCAGGTAGTAATTATGGATTGGCGCGTTCGTGTCGGCTGTGACGACGTCATCCAACTGTTTTTTTTTTCTACTTAATGGGTCCTTAGCTGTTTTATAAGGCCCATAAAAGGGTTTGTCCAACAAACCAATAGGGCTCCAGAAAAGTTCGTTCCTCAGTCCACAACTGAAGCCCGGAAACTCAGAGCTCATGGGTTCATTAGTGCGGGAACACACAGAACAGAATGTGTGCGCTATGAAGAAATTAAATGGAGGGCAGGAAATGTTGAAGTGCCGGGAAAATGAACTAAAGTAAATAACAACTAAGATAAATTGCATGAAAATAAATACGCGTGACGGATAATTAAGGAATGAATAGATAAATTTCAGGACAAAAAAGATAAATGTGAAAGATATAGATACTGAATTATAAACAAAAAAAAATTGAGATGGATGTGGAGTGAGTAAAAAAAAAAAAAAGAGATTGAGTGGGAAAAGCAGTTTAATTGATATTTAAGAATGATATATGATAAGGACTAAAAAGTTAAAAATGTAATCCTTAGATGATAAATAATTAATCTGAGGGCAATAAAGACTTTTTACAGAGGTTAGGGCACGGAGAAATAATATTGGACGGGAATTGCTCACCTTCACTAAAGTCTGTGGTTTCCTTGAGACATTTTTTACAATTGAGCTATGTATAGTATGAACACCAGTACACCACCTTATACAAAATTAAATATATCATGATGACAATTACAAAAGAGTTATTATGGGAAAAGAGCTTTAGTTAGGTTATAGAATCCTAATTACATACGTGAAGAAATTAGAGGCTTCAAGTACTAAAGGTAAGCAGGTTAAAAAGAAAAGAAAAAAAAAAAAACAGCTCTATCCTTGTTGCATTCAGAAAGAGATGCGACGAGAGAGCTTATGCTGCATAAGATCTTCGAGCTTCCACCGACGCCATGTAAAATAACTCTTTAAGGCATAATTAGCACTAATCGGGGTAGTTGGTAACTCACTTGTTTTATATAAATGAGCATCACAATTGTTCATTTCACGTTTTCTAACTGTTTGTATTGCGATATTTCTTGCTTGGTTCATGTTCATTGAAATTGATAATAAATGTTCGGTTGCAGCCACCATATCTTCGTAACACGTTTTCTTCCCTTTATAGTAACCATAGAAAGCATCCAAGAACCATTCATAGTAAACCATACACAGAGACAACGATTGCCTAAAAACATCTACGTTGGGCCAAAAAAGAAAAGTTTTTCACACTTAAATTAAACTAGTTTCCTACCCCACATTTCCAACGGGTACCACATTATTTTAAATATTAAAATTAAAAATATATTAGTCATTTATAATATATTTGAAATAATTAAAATATAATTATACTATAAATATATAATTTTTATCCTCCCGTCCGTGTCTTATGAGTTCACATTTTCGCATTAATTTTTTAAAAAATAATTTAAATATATATTGATTGAAACATCGTTAAGAATTTAAATTTTTAAATATACTACAATACTTAACATTGTAAGGATTTTTTGGAAGGACGTGACTATAAGTTCATATGTAGGCTGAAAAAATGTATTATCAAAAACTGTCTTAATTTTTCATAAATCTATAGTAAGAAAATAAGTATGTAAAATATTTTTTCTCTATTTGAGTAAACCAAATTAATTTTATTTTAATATTTTTTGTTATATTGAAACGCCCCGACCCGAATTTACCGTACACAGTAAACACGAGCCGGAACTGTGACAACCCAACCAAATAAACCCAAGCATACAGTGTATAAAGCATAACCCTGGCTCAACAGCCCAGAAATATAAACAACAATATGGCCCTACGGCCCAACATCAATAACATCAATAATAATGAAACTGGCCCAATGGCCCAACAACAATAACAATATGCACAGCGGAAGACTTAAACTCACTAACACTGTATGCGACATATGCAATCTATGGATCCAAGCCTGTCCAAGGGAAAACGCAGCAGCCTGTCTGGAAAGCACCAAACCTGTACATGAAACAACTCATCCTACGGGATGAAAGCCCGCAGGTGAGGGGTGAGTCCGAAGTGCTCACGACAATGGAAAGACGATCAATATGGACACTAAAAATTACACAAGTCAACAAACAGTCAAACCCAAAGACAGAACCCAAAAGACTCAAGTAAAATCCATTTATCCAATTTTATCTTTTCGGGCCCCGTCACGGATAAGCTAGGGCCGTACCAGGTTATCAACCTGTTCCTGGTGCCAGATCAAAAAGAACCCAGGGAAAGACATCCCAAATATAACAAACCGGGATAGACATCCCAAGCATAGACATGCTTATCACACGAACCCAGATCATGGCCACCACAAAACAGTCTCTAACCATCCGGTCGTACCTCTACTTACCACGTGACAATTATATTACCGTCGTCAAAAACAAAACTCAGGGATCGACATCCCTAACCAATATACCAAGGATCGACATCCTTGTCACTATTCATTATTAATTCCATTTACTTATTCCAAACGACACAGAAAAATCAATACGGGGATAAACATCCCAAAAACCAAACAGAACACCGGGATAAACATCCCGAACCAAAACACAGAAAAAGCAACAATCGACAATGCACAATCATCAAAACATAATAACCGAGTAATATAGGCACATGTTGAAGGAAATCCATCCTCACCTTGGCCGATTACTCAACTTCGGAAATAATGACCGGTCCGACGCCGGCTCCTCGGGAAACTGCCCGATATCCAAAAACCTATAAACATAAGAGTATCTCATGATGCCAATTTTACGAATTACCCAACCCGGTTCTTATCCGTTATTATTTCCATTTACCGAAAATATTTACCGTACGTATTTCCGAATATAATTTCGGTACCATATTTTAATTAAAACTCTCTTTAAAATATATTTCCATAAAATAATTATAATTTCCCAAAATTATAATTACTATAATTTTTCTGAAAATTATGACATATGTATATATATTTTCCAAAATATTGTTGTTATTATTTTTTTTATAAAACTATTTACCATAATATAATTACTAATTATTATTATATTAGGAAACCATATTTTTCAGTAAACATGATTGTATAAATTTATTTTTCTGAAAATAAATACGAATTATAAATATACATATTTACATTTTCCAAGGTAAAATACTTTTCCAAATAATTACATTATCAAAATAATTATATATTTCAGAAATATAAATCATGTATACCATAATTACATATTTTTCCAAAAGGTACCAGTTACCATAATTTTATAGAAAATTAATTACGTATTTATAATTTTCAGAAAATATATATACAACATTTGTCTTTTCCCTAATTATACATAATAACATTTTTCAAAACAAAGCATAATTTTCAAGGTATTTATATATATATAACATTTTCTCTAAAATCATAAATCATACTGCCTATATTTTCCTCTAAGTGAATATATATATATTTTTTGAAAATTAAATACCAAAATAATTACATAAACAGATTTATATATATATATATATATTAAAAAAATAAAACAATCCAACCCGTCAACCCAGGCGCGATCCGCCGTCAAAACGGGTCGGAAACCCGGCCATACCTCGGGTTCGACGTTGGCGGCGCAACAGGAGCTCGAGGAGGGGAAAGGCGAGCACAGCCGCGATGTCAGGGCGGCATGAGCGGCGCGAGAGCGGCAGAAAACTGGCGTGAAACTGTCGGCAGCGGCGGCAGAAGCGAAGGAAGCACGATCCACGGGTCGTAGCTCGGGTCGACGGCGCGTGACGGTGGATCCGGTGACGGAATGCGACGGCGACAGCAGGGGTGAGGTCGCGCCGGTCCTCCGAGCTCGATGGTGGCGGCGGTGGCACGCGACGCGGCGTAGATCGGGTCGGCTTTCACAGTAACCCAAGGAAGGTGGTAACTGTTCATCCCGTTTCCAGATTTTCTTCCTCCTTCTTTTTTTTTTCTCTTTTTTCTTCTTCTTTTTCTTTTTCTCTGATTTTCTTTTTTCCGAATTTCTTCTCTCTTTTTTTTTTTTATTTTCAGTTCTTTTTCTCCCTCTCTCTGTCTCTCTTTTTTTTTCTATTTTCAGTTTTTTTTCTTTTTCTTTTTCTCTCTTCTTTTTTTTTCTTTTCTCTCTTCTTTTTTTCTTTTTCTCTTTTTTTTTCTCTCTTCTCTTTTTTTTTTTTCTTCTTCTCTTCCTCACCCGGCTCTTCTCCTTATAAACTGAAAAAAAAATACTATTTCCCATGTGATACCAATAATACCATTCGTCCGTATTACGGGCGAGTCCGATCCGGACCAGAAAATAACCGATACCTCCTTAGTTATTTTCCGGTGTGATTTTCCGAGAAATTCCGAAACCCAAAAAATACCAACTTAGTTCCGAAAAATCCACAGGAAAATCACGAGCGCGGGAAAACCCTCGGTTTCGAAAAACAACTCCCGATTTACCTTGAATTAATTACCCAAGATTAATTCAACAGTAAATCACGGTAAAAAGTCTTCTACAGTCCGGTAAAAATCCAAAATTTTTACCCGGGCTGTTACAGACTACCCACCTTAAAAAGAATTTCATCCCCGAAATTCCGTCTTATTCGTGGGTCCTACCATGATAAGATTCTGGCATACTCTGCTAGGTGTCCAACCCCAACATGAGATACCGCTTATACCCTTAAGCGACATCTCATCCGCTTATAAATACCAAATCCTCATAACTGGCGTACTCACACACAGTCATGGACTCTCCACTGAGATCAAGGACTACCTCTGACTCCGAGAACAACAGCTACATCGGCGGCAGAGCTTTCCCGACAAGCTCCGATGAAGAGCCTCCGAAGAAGCGGTTCAAGACCAACATCATCGGTCTGGAGGAGCACATGGTGGTCTCCCCAAAGCGACGGAAGAGACGTGCCGGCAAGAAAGCTGAGGACAGGAGAGGCAAGGCGGTGGCTAAGAGCAGCACTCCGCAACAGAAGCTGACGCAACTGAACTTCTCGCTGAAGAAGATCAGCTCGGCGGTGGCGCAAATCGAACTGGCGTGCATGGAGCTGTTCCCGCACATGGAAAATGTCAAAAAGATTGTAAAAGATCTTGAGAAACAAGTAGCTCCTTAGAGCACTTTTTCTCTGTTGTAAACCTTTTTATGAAATTAATAAATAAATTTCCTTTTTAAATCAAAATTCTTATGTTACCAAGTCTTATGTTAAATGGAAAATAAAACGTCTCAATGTAAAACAAAAATAAATAATAAGAATATAAAATCAAATATAAAGAAATTAAAAACAAAACTCGTTTAACAAAATCAAAACAAAAGAAACAAAATATATTTTCATGAACGGTGCTCGTATCGGACGTGAACATCCTCGTAACTTACAACTAACGGTGACGATCACAAGAGCGTCCTGTGTCCCTCGAAAGACACGTTACCCACTTGTTCACCATTGTCCGCATAAACCAAAAATGTCTGACTCGTCTCGTATCTCTCCACGATGTTCGAACAGTTGGAAACTTGTCGCACATACGCTCTACTCGAGGTGTGGTCCCATCTGTCTAACCTCAACGGTCACGGATGCATGTGATAAAAGATGCAAGAGAAGTATAGTAAAACCATGATAATAAAGGACAAGGTAGCCAGAGCGAAAGAAAATCATGAGATGGAAAAGGCTGAAAAACTCTGGCATGGGTCCGAAAAACGCGTAAAGTAACAAAGCATTAATTGAAAGCAACGGTAAATTTCCAAAAAGCAAAATCTTGAAAATCAAAAACGGTAATCACGCTCCCCATAAGAGTATAAAAGGGAAAGCGGTGATGTGTAAATCATCAAAGCATTTTAAAAGCAAACCAACCGTTCAGACAAATAACACACAACGTTCGTAAAACAAAACACTACACGTCAACATGCCTGCTCCTTCCTCAGTCTTCTTCGTCGAAGGTGCCAATCTCGGCAGAAGGAATCGTCTAGCCTACAGCATGGTCAACGAATGTGCTGAAGAGCTACCGAACGAGCTCGGCAGAATGCCACATCTAGTTTTCGTCGACGTGCTCTACTCCTCAAGATTCTTCGTCACTCCCATGGAAGAGGTGTTCTTCCTAGAGGACCATGGGACACTGAGGACTTCCTACTACGGCTCAGCAAACTCCGTGATGTTCTTCATCTCGGATAGGCTTCAAGAGTTCAACTTGGAGTCCACTTGCCAAACTGTGGAGCAAGGCGCTTACTACCAGCTCTCAATGACAGCCCAGAGCATACTCAGAATGACTCGGCTACCTCCAACCTGGCCAAAGGTACGACTACTGGTGTGGAACTGCAGAGGAGTGGCAAGGCGTGCACAAGAATTCTCGCGTACTTTGAGGGACTTGAAGAACCAATAGAAACCGAACATGGTTCTTCTGACGGAGACGCAGTGGCAACCACGAGACGATCACGGTCTGATTCCACTCCGATTCCCTCAAGCTAACCGGTTCGAGATTCCTAGCCAGAGAGACAGAGGCGGCATGTGGTTCTCGTGGAGCGATAGAGTCACGGTCAACGTCAACAGCGACCCAAACAGTTTCCGTGTCAACGTCGTCCCAAACCGTTAAATATATTTTCTTTATTTTTATAAAATATCAAAAATCAATGTAATATTTCCCTTTTTATAAAATATCATGTAATATTTTCCCTTTGTAATGAAATTAACAATATTATTAATAATATTTGCATTTCCGCTTATTATGGCATCATTTACCTCATATGTGTATGCTCTGCGACAGCTGGCGTCCCTTGACTGGATCCATAATGCACTAACTAAAATGATATAAAATAATAACAACTGGAGCGAACTATGCAAACAAGACAATAAACACACAAAGACAGCCCAACAAGACCTAACGCCTGCTCCGCTACCAAAATGAGACGCCCCGACCCGAATTTACCGTACACAGTAAACACGAGCCGGAACTGTGACAACCCAACCAAATAAACCCAAGCATACAGTGTATAAAGCATAACCCTGACTCAACAGCCCAGAAATATAAACAACAATATGGCCCTACGGCCCAACATCAATAACATCAATAATAATGAAACTGGCCCAATGGCCCAACAACAATAACAATATGCACAGCGGAAGACTTAAACTCACTAACACTGTATGCGACACATGCAATCTATGGATCCAAGCCTGTCCAAGGGAAAATGCAGCAACCTGTCCGGAATGCACCAAACCTGTACATGAAACAACTCATCCTACGGGATGAAAGCCCGCAGGTGAGGGGTGAGTCCGAAGTGCTCACGACAATGGAAAGACGATCAATATGGACACTAACAATTACTCAAGTCAAAAAACAGTCAAACCCAAAGACAGAACCCAAAAGACTCAAGTAAAATCCATTTATCCAATTTTATCTTTCCGGGCCCCGTCACGGATAAGCTAGGGCCGTACCAGGTTATCAACCTGTTCCTGGTGCCAGATCAAAAAGAACCCAGGGATAGACATCCCAAATATAACAAACCGGGATAGACATCCCAAGCATAGACATGCTTATCACACGAACCCAGATCATGGCCACCACAAAACAGTCTCTAACCAT
>JAKUCV010004327.1:0-30206 GCA_028386065.3 Turnera subulata
GGATTTCACGAGAGTGCCTGACACGTAATGGTCTTCCAGGTATCCAGTCCTTAGTATCACACAGTGGACTTGCTTGAGGCATTGCAGTGAAGTGCTGCATTTGGTGGTGTTTAGGAGGTCGAGGAGTGACTGCTGGGTGAGTTTGGAAGGGAGCTCTGGTGTGGTTTCTGGTGGGAGAGGATGAGGATAATTTGTGGTGATGGTTGCAGTGCTCGAGTACATGGCTTGCTGCCTTTGTTATCACGTATAGGTTCACACGTGAGAGCTGTTCTTTTTATATGCAAAAATTGGAGTGAGTTGGCTCTGTAAGAACCCAACTCTTTTTTAGCTCAACAATTTATATTTTTTTTTGTCAATTTGTCACTAGAATAAACTCTTTCCTTTTCTTTTTCTTTTGGTCTCATTTATTAGGACATAAGTGAATAAAACTGCTTTAAGCATCTAATTTATGTACATAGTCTATATACATAAATTAGAATACAAGCAAGAATAATTAACATTTAGATTTTTCTATCTTGTGTTTTAGGAGCACATGATAAGCCACCGAAAAAAGAAATAAATTGTCACAATTAATTAGTATCATTTTGTTGGTGACTAAAATAACCCTTCTATGAATAGTAATTTTGTTGCGTAATTAATTCAATACGAAAGATTATTTCAGTCACAAAGAGAATGATATTCATTATGAGAATTTATTTTCTTTTTTGGTGACTTATCATGTGCGAGAGATAGATAAAACCGTTAACATTTTCAACTAGCCAATTTTTTTAACTTAAGACTCCTGGAAATTAATAGTTCAAGAACCAAATTAAATGAAATTAACTAGTTCCGAAATGTTATATTGTAAAATTAGACTTCAATGACAAAAATTATCAACTTCATTGAGTACATAGCGCAAATAATATGATTAACATTCTTTTATGGATATCTCCACAAATTTATCCTTTTTTTATGGAAAGTATATGATTATATTAAAGGGTGATTGAATAAAATAATGATTGAGGAGTTGCATGCTAGCGTAGCACAAATTTAGCTAGACGATCCTCCAGGTCTTTTACAAGTAGGACATCTTTATTGTTCAGGCCCTTAACTGCATGGAGCCTAATACCTTTTTGTTTTGATATTGATGTACTCACATCTTTATTTTCAATGTGTAGCTTAGTGCATGTTAGACGTTCAGCAAACAGAGCTGCCCACTGGGTTGCTAAATCTGCCTCAAAAGGCCAACTTGGCCCTTGCTGGCTGTCTAATCCCCCAAGGGATTTCATGCGTATTTTGTTATCTGATATGCATATGTAACTATATATCTGGTAATGGAAAGTCCTTTAAGTTCAAAAAAAAAAGGCCCTTAACTGCATATTAATCCAATTTCGGGATAAGCCTATTATGAACATGAGTTGGGCCCTTCAAAGAAACAAAAGGCCCACAAAAATAGTATTAGCCCACAAATAAGCCTAAAACAGAAAATCTGATAGACAGATACCTGAATCCAAAATTCAATTAAGAAAGTGAATGTTCTTCAATCCAAAGACATAATATATACAATACAGATTATTAGTAGGAGGTGGTAATGCGCTTAAGGATAACTAATATGAAGACACCTCTTTGTTTCTGGATATACTCGATGTAATTTGCAGAAAGTTTCTTCGCGTAAAGTTCAAACAGAGAATGGACAATTCCCTTTCCAAAATATTGGCTGATTACTTCCTCCATAACAGCTCTCATAAAAGATGTGATTGGTTGAACACTTCTAGGTAGGTGTCTGGTAGGGACTCAATTCTCTGAAATATGCATTTCTCTCCAACAACACTTCCAGTTCCTTGGTTGTCGGATGGTAGAGTGGTAAATTGAAAGCTTTTACCTTCTCTTCGACAATTAATCCCTGCATGAACCAAGCACACATGATCAGTAAATTACAAATATAACCACAAGCTCCACCATTCTTGGTTAATATATTCGTTTATTTTTTTTTGTGTGACATAGGTATCTTAGGCCATAACTGTTGAGAGATATTTAATTACCAGCTTCACCATGTCCACAAGACAAGATCCCATGACATCATAAATCGCACCAAAATGAGTCCCAGAACAATGCACCCCATCTGGCAATCCAGGTATCAGCAGGACCATCAAGCCTCCAAGGACAAGTTCTTGTGCCCTAGAGTTTAGAAAGTTATCCACATCTTTCTGGAACTGAGTCGAATAGGCGGCGACAACTTCATTCGAAAATCCTGTACAATGGATGCTCTCTTTATTCCATGCCGGAGAATTGACATCAGTAACCTCCTGAGGAACCTTGAGAGCCATTGCAATGCAAAGGAGGAATGCACAATATGGAGACTTGCCTGAGGAAACAAGCGGCCGTGAAAGTCGCCAGGAACTCCTGCAGCAAAGAATTCCTGAGGGGAAGGAAGGTTTCTGAATAGGGTATTGAAATCGTTGCTGATATGATCATTGAAAAACACATGGAATTCCAAGGGTGGACCATTTGGGTGAAGAGAATTATATTTAAGCTGTACAAATTTTATGAAGTTTTGCATAGCAATGAAAGTGTTGGGGCCAGTAGCGCAACCAAAGTCTGCTAAACAGAAAGTTTTGGAGATTCCAGAATTGTTAAGGTTGTCGATTTCGAGCTTGTCTTGAATGGTTGAGTTCACCAGTTCCTTGACAGCTTCCAGTCCCTCTTCCTACAAGCATCAAGCACAGGTGTGATCATCCTTGTGGGATTTTTTTTTTTTTTTAACCAAACTGAACTTATCCTTGTGGGAAATGGGAATGGTAGGATATGTTTACACATCACATGATTTTGCTACAGTTGCAAGATATAGATCTTTTTTCTGTAAACCTATAATCTCTGATTTCATTTATCTGTAGGAGATTGCAATCTAAATACATGAGAGGTGTTAGGTTGAGTCTCACCTTTGGTCAAGTAGTATAGAAACATAGCAGCCAGCGAGGGAGCTAAATATTAATTTTGGGAGGAAAAACACAAATGATGATGTTGCACTTAATACTAAACAATATACAAAAAATTAGTAGTTATAATTAATTATAACTACAATAATTAGTTATAGAAGAGAAAATAGCGCGTAATATTTATCAGTGTTATCAGAACCAGACACTTACCCAAAATCATGGTTCATTGGTCGGATGGGTTCGACCGAAGGCTCTATATAATCAAAATTGGAATGATAGTTATTAAACAATTAATTTAATAATGTATGTATAATCATATTTATCTATAATTACAAGCTAACAATAAATGTAAAGTCTAAAAATACAAAATTTCATTCAAAAATACTATTTTCATGTAAAAATAGGAAAAAAATATAAAACTTTAGCATAATTATGATTTAAAATGACCCGACCGGGTCACCAGTTCAACCAGGTCATTAAAAACCATCCGGGTCATCTAGTTTTCCCGGATCAATATCATGTCTGGTCCAACTATCCTAAAAAGCCAGTATGGCTTTCGAATCATGCTCCGCCTGGTTGAACCAGCCGGTTCGGTTCGATTCTGATAACACTGATATTTATAAATTATTGTAAATATGGTTATGAATTATGTTTTTAGATCATTAGGAGAGGGTAATAATGAAATTTAATGTTCTAATTTATTTTAAACTATTCCCAGGGAATCCGTCGGAGACATTTTTGAGGATAATGGGAGGGATTGGGGACTAAGAACTTCCCCTCCCCTTCCATTAAAACTTCTTCTAAAAAATTAATTAAAATTATTCTTGGTAGTTTATGTTTTTGCTGTTATCCTATGATTAGCCTATATCAAGAATTTATAAGGTAAGGAGACCATGGCCTCCTGATGTCTAGATTAGTCATTGAGAGTGTGTACCTGTACGGTGGAATTATGAGAATAGCTATGCAGCCCGTCACCACCACTCATGGGATAGTAGCACTCAGTCAGAGGCATGAGCTTTGGTACCCATCTCTCACTGTCCTCCACTGAAGTTTGTGTATAACTATAAGCAAGAAATGGTAATTTCCTTTCAAAGATATATAGACATAAATGGAAATAAAGAAAGATGCAAACCTTATAACAGCCATTGTCCCTGGCTGAAGGCAAATGTCATCAACATTGAACGAGTTATAAGTATTTCTAAGATCCAAAGCTGTACTTAGAATGAGAAGTTCAGTTGCTTGCTCGCTGAATCTACTATTCAACTCTTCCAGTTGGTGATCGGTGACAGCTGTAAATATATCAATACGATAATGATGCTCAACTGTGACATTATCTTTATAACGACGAGACCGAATAATGTCAGAGAAATGCGCACCCATATCTAGAACTTCAATATTTTGACTATTACAAAATGTGGTCACCTCTCTTAAAAAGCAATCCCAACCATCATCTCTTAACTTTTGGATTAACTTTTTGGTACTTGATACCAAATGCATAGCATTTAGTATGTCTTGAGATTTTCTTTGCAATGCTTGGCAAAGATCATGTGTGATTCCCATAATTTCCTTCATCATCAGCATATCAAACACAAAATCAAATGATTTTAGGCATTTGAAAGCAAAAGTAGCATCCCCACGTTGAGAACATGTAGATCCTTTAATGGCAATGTTCTCGAGAAGTTTGCAAGTGGCACTGTATATGTTTAGAAGACTGCAAATTGAATAAAAATGAGAACTCCATCTAGTATCACCTGGACGTTGTAAAGTACCAATTTGGTTCATTCCTTTTCCTGTGTCAAGCTCATCATCTGCAACTGATTGATCAATCTCAGCTTCCCTCAAAGCGTGTAACTCATCTTTGCGTTTAGGAGAACTAGAAACAATGTTGACAATAAAAGATAAATTCTGAAAGAACGTATGAATATCAGCTACTTCTTTAGCAGCAGCAACAAGAGCTAACTGCAACTGGTGAGCCAAACAATGAACATAGTATGCATATGGACAATCTTGAAGGAACAAAGCTTGTAATCCATTCCATTCTCCACGCATATTACTAGCTCCATCGTAACCTTGACCTCTAATATTTTGAACATCAAGTCCATGACGAGATAAAACAGTGCAAATCTCTTTTTTAAGAGTTAAAGCAGTTGTATCTGGTACATGCACTATATCCAAGAATCGTTCCCGAATAAATCCTTCTTTGTCCACAAATCTTATAACAATGGTCATCTGTTCTCTGCTTGATTCATCACGTGCCTCATCAACAATTAAACAAAATTTTGCAGTGCCAATCTCACTACGAATTACTGCTTGCACATTTTTAGCAAAACATTGTAGAATCTCCTTTTGAATGCTAGGTGCTGCATGAATACTTTTTGCTGGGGCATTACCCAAGACAACTGCATTTACTTGCTCATTATATGATGCCAAAAGTTGAATCATTTCAAGAAAATTACCTCGATTTTTAGATTCTGGCCGTTCATCATGTCCTCTGAAAGCACAAGCTTGGAATGTAAGCCATCTGACAGCATCTATGGACGTTTTAAGCCGCAAGCGATTTTTTGCAACTTCTTGTGAAGTTTGCTTCTCCAGAAGCCTGCCAATACAAGAAGCTTGGTTTTCCATATTTTTGAAGCATTCGACGGCAGATTTGTGAACCGAGTTTGGACCTTTTCCTATATGTGATAAAAATGCACAATCTTCTCCACAGTTAACTCTCTTCCAACTGTTAAAACCTTTGACTGTGAACATATCGTGTCCATGTTTCCCACTTTGCTTGGCAAAAAGATAACATGGAAAACAATAAGCACTATCTGTCTCCCGAGAATATTCTAACCAAGGAAAACTTGTAAACCAATGAGGTTGAAACCGACGAGGATGTTTTGTCTTTGATAATGGATACTCATCCAAGATAAGTTGATATGGCCCCATCTTAATATACGCCCTGCGAATTTCGTCTTGTTGACTCAAAGGATAATTCCAAAATGGAGGACGCCGACATGGATCTTGCTCTAGTGAATTAATATCAATATTTTTATCTTTCACTCTTCGAAATTTAGTAGGAGGTTGCTCAGAAATATTGAGAGTTTGTTCACAAATTAAAGTCTCTGGTTGTTCTGGTATTGGTGCATCACCGCTAGACATAGGTTCATTGGACTCTTGATCATCTGATTCTTTCTTCTTAAAGTATGAAGTAATAGTTCTCTTGGACATATTTTACCTAAAATAAGTATCAAATATTTTTTTAATTATACTAGAAGCTTAATTAGACATAAAAATATAAAAATAAAAATTGTTACTCTTATAATTTATAAAATTTAAAACAAAAATTATATTTTTCCGAGTAAAAAGAGAACATAGCATTAAATTGAACTCAACAAGTAGCATATAATATAATAAATCATATATAAACTAAATTGTAATCGAATAATTTTTTCAGAGTCAACCACATAGGTATATAATAATAATATTAAAAAAGAATTTAACTAAATTAGTTTGAAAACGTACCTGAATCCTTGAAGTGATGTGACGATATGTGTTCTAAAGAAATCTAAACCACAAAAAGTAAGTTGGGAAAATTTTGTGGAGTAATAATGTTGTTGGCTTTGCTTTTATACAAGTAAAAGCGCCTTTTTTGCCGCCTCAATAGTCAATACAAATAAAAGTGTCTTTTTTGCCGCCTCATGTCAACGCCTCGTCACTTTTTCTTTCCCAATCGGATCAAACAAAATAGTAATATAGGTATAATTTTAATTATTTTATATTATAATGTGCGAAATTATTATTTTACCCTCGACTTTTTTAAAATTTTAGGGCGGACCCGGCCCCCCTTCCCCCTCCCATACCCGCCCCTGCAAATGGTCTCAGCCTAAGCTTCTGTGACTGTGACAGAAAAATAAAGTGCAAATTTAGAAACCGCATGCATTGCTATCCATAAGTGTTGAGTCTTGTGTTGTTTATAGTCCCAGTAAGTTTGAGAAAAACGAGGTTTTTTTTTCTTTAATTAAAATATATAGAACAGTTCCGACTAACTGATATAACCTATTGAGATGTGTAGAATAAGAACAAGAAAAAAATTCGGAAAGTGACGCATCCCATTAGGAAAGTTGATGTGCCAATCTAGCTACCATAAGTCTGGATGTTGTCATTGAATTGAATGCACATTATGGTGATAGTATCGTGTACTGGCCGTTTCAGGGGCAATTGGGTGAGGATGATTTGTGGCTGTTCTGAACTGTGTGTTACATGTCGCTGTAGTTCTTATCATGCATGTAAAAGTTCACACGTGATAACTGTACTATTATATGCCCAAATTGGACTGATTAAGGCTTTCTTTATTCTTTTTTTCATATGCTAACGGAGATTTTGTTGATCACCAAAACACACAATATTTACAAATACAATAGTTGCAGGACTCGACAGATTTGTTAAGGCTTAAATTGTAACTGGTGCTGCTCCAGCTCCTAACCGTTTCTGCATTTGATAATACACAGGAAGCACTGTAGGAATGTCGGGTTTGAGTAACTTCACCCAAAGCGCAGCATGAACAATAACCAGGTCACTAATCTTGTCAGTATCTGCGGCCCTACATTGTTAAAAAATATCCGGTTCCTTTCCAACCATAATGACCAACGTGCCTCAAAACCGGTAGCAGCCCAGAATGACCTGCTCTTATCAAACAGGTGGTCAGGAAGGCCCACTGAAGCAACAGGTCATCAAAAGATCGAGGGGCACACTGGGGTGTAAACGAGCCGAGTCGAGCCGAGTAGTGCCATGCTCGACTCGAGCTCGTTAAGCGAGCTCGAGCTCGATCGAGCTTGTATATTTGAGCTCGAGCTCGAGCTCGTTAGATTTTGCCATTGCTCGAGTTCGGCTCGTTAAGGCTCGTTAAGTGGTGGTTGGCTTCGGTAACTACATCTCAACTCGTTAGAGCTCGTTAACACGAGCTCGATTAAGCTCGATAATATTAAATAGACATTCAGAAATTTTTAAACACTCCAATCCAAAGTCCAAACATAACTAAATTATTAATACAGGCAAACACTTAGGAAAAGTACCAAAAGAAAAATTGGCAAACACTTCATGAAAGATAAGCAAAAGATTTTGCAAAACACTCCATGAATCAGCCATGGCAACAAGCTCCAACACCATGGCAATAAGAATTCATGGATTCTATCATTTCAGTCATGAAGAGTTCCCAGGATATCTTCACCACGGTATAGATGAAACCTGAAACAGTAAATAGACACAACAGAGAAGGATATCAAATCAGACATATTTATTGTTATAGGTTGGAAACAATATTTGATATTGTCAAATCAAAAAGAAAATAGGAAGTCATGTAATTGTGGCAGAATCTTAATCAAACATGACAAGAGAGTTAAATGACAAAATTAACAGCTTTCAAACCTGAGAGATATGTGGTCATGACAAGAGTTAAATGACAATTATGTGAAGGTAGTAAATTTCCTGGTTCTTATAATCTGCAAGAATAAAACGAAATTGCAGTAGCAGCATGTATCATCACGAAGAAGCCACTGAAATTCTTAATTGAATGGCTTCAACAGTTTGTTATTATTGGAGTACCTGCCAACATTAGATAAAATCATGCCAAGCATTCAACTAAATCTACTTATCATGAACTCCATTCTTGCCCTGCTCTCCCAGGAAGCCACCAAAATTGACCAGGATACTTGCAAAATACCCAAGCTATTTTCAAAGAAGAAGTTAAAGGCACCAGATTACAAGAAGTTAAAGTCCCTTGTAATCTGACTATTTGTTGGCACAAGATACCTGACCAAAATATGTAGTAGTATGAATCCATGACCAAAATATGTAAGGAAGGAAATGGGATTCTTCTATTATTAGTAGGTAAAAATAAGAACAGCTTCACAACAAAGTGGCTTCATTAATTACTACTGGAATTCAAATGCCCAATTTCTGGGAACAGGAATTTTGTCCCATGTGATTAATTTTCCCTTGTATTCAATCAAGCAACTAATTTAAATCCATGCCAAGACCATATGTGACCAGAAGCATATATGTAGCAAAAGCATATGTAACCAGATTATTTGAATTAACAGAGCTGCAACACCAGAAACATAAAATCCCAAAAAAAGATATTGCATCCATTAAACTAAGCGGAAAAAAAAAAAAAAAAAAGAGAAAGAAGAGAGAAGCAAGAAGCAAAGACATATAAGGAACATCATTCACATAAGTAAGTGAAATCCTTGACGGAGAAAGTTAGAACATCGAATTGAGATAACCCACTCAAAACCAGTAGGAGTTCTACAGTAGAACCAGCCAAAATGAAATGATAAGAAAAATTCTTCGATTAAGGTATAATCCCCTAAAAAATGTCACCAAATGGATACCGAAAGGAAGTTAGCATAGAGAAGAGCGAGTACCTGTGGAGGAGGGGCTGAGGGGGGAGTTTGGGGACGACGCCGACGTGGATGCGGATGAAGCCGACTTCGGGAATGGAAAGAGCTCGCCGGAGACGTTGAAGACGTGGGTGGCAGGGTGGGTTCGTGGAGCCGTGTTCGTGTGGTGTTGTGGAATGGAAAGGGAAAAAAATTAGGGATTGGAAATTTTGGTGAGGGTTTAGTTTACCTTTCCTTTTCATTTACTCGTTTCTGTGTTACTTTTTTGTTTTATTATTTTTTTAATTTTAACAGTCATTTTTTTTGGGCTTAAAGATAAATGGCCCAACTTCTTTCCTAAATATATGGCCCATATAATATTATTTACAAGCCCACCCTAAGCCTTATAAGAGCAAAGCTCGATAAGGCTCGTGAGCTTTACGAGCCGAGTACTGGTAAGTTCGAGCTCGGCTCGAAAGCTCTCCAAGCTCGACTCGAGCTCGACTCGAGCTCGATTAACACGAGTCGAGTTCGAGTAACCAGCGAGTCGATCCCGAGTAGCTCGCGAGTAGCTTGACTCGCTTACACCCCTAGGCACACACACTCAACACCACCACCAATTATATAGCTTAGACAAAATGTGCCAAGAAACAGGACATTATAGCAGTAGATGATCTCTAGATTCCAAGTGTGTGATAGACAAAAAGGGCAAATAGATTCGGCAAGTGAGATGATACTTCTGTAACCAAGGATATCTTTAGTGGGTATTATATGCTGTTGTTAAGGACTAACAACGCCTAGCATTCGATCTTATGAGGTCCTAGACTGAGCCAAACCAAAAGGCTTGATGCGTGAAACGCCTCTTGATTTATAAATGAACTCCTTACCTCCATGAACTGAGTAAAGGCCATCATTCCCATCAGCCCACGTCCAGCAATCATCGACATGAGGGAGAAGATTCACACCTGCAGCAGAGAATTGACATCTTGGACCTCCCATATTCTGGCAACGGTCTGGAACGCATATAATTAACATTTTTAACTTAAGTCTCTTTGAATAATTATCTTCCTTAAATATTTGTTTTTAACCAAGGAGATTATTAGTTCAAGAACCAAATCAAATGAAATTAACTAGTTCTGAAATGTTATATTGAAAGATTAGAGTTCAAAGACAAAATTTATCAACTTCATTGAGTACATAATATGATTAACATATTTTTTCTATATGAAAAGTATATGATTATATTAAAGGGTGCTTGAATAAATCATAATTGAGGAGCCTAACAAACTGTTCTGGAGGTTCCTCAATCCAAAAATTATCTTGATGCGAATGCATAGCTAACTCAGCAAAAACTTTGCTAGAGGATCCTCCAGGTCTTTCACCAATTGGACATCTTTATGGTTCAGGCCCTTAACGACATATTAGCCCATACTTGAGGATAAGTCTATTTTTACATGAGTTGGGCCCTTCAAAGAAATAAAAGGCCCACAAAAATAATAATAGTCAATCATCTCTATTCAACTTTTAATAATTCTTACTAGTTTCTCTGTCAAAACAAGTTAAAAAACTAACAAATTAGGACCACGAGAATTGGCCAGAAACGCCAGGATATCCAAATGGTTAAGTGTTTTACCCTTGCCTAGTTGCCTTCTTAATTATATTTTGCTCATTTACTTTGAGTGCAAAGATGTTGTGGATCGGTAACTGAAGTTTTTCGATGAATCTTGGTATTACTTCCCAACTTTGGTTCTCCCGAACTTATCTCTCAATTTTGCCTATTGGCCTATGTATTGTACTATATATAAAGTCCTCTAAAAACTTATAGTTAATCGATTGAAACCAGCACTAAAGTTACTGATTGCTCCCATTCAATCCAGTTTTATCCCTTAGAAGCACATCACTGATAACATTATTACTGTGCAGGAGGCAATGCATTCTATGCAGACTATACGGTTATGAAAGTGGACCTTGAAAAGAGCTATGATCGTCTTAGCTAGCAATTTATTCGCTGGTGGACTGTGTTATGAGATGTGCTTGGGTGCGGAGATGAGGTTAATTTGGACTGGCAGTCACACAAAGAAGTTCTCGGGCCTCTCGGGGTGTTCGCCAAGGAGATCCCAACTCTCCCTATCTTTTTGTCTTATGTGTGGAGAGATTGAGCCAGCTTATTAACCAAGTTGTCCAAGCAAGTCTGTGGAAACCTTTCTCACTTAATGCCTAGTGTTCCTCGCTTTCCCAACTATTTTTTTTTTTTGCCGATGATATGGTCTTGTTTGCTGAAGTTTTTGTAAACAAGCGAGGAATATTCATCATTGTCCGGGGATCTTTTACAAAGCTTTAGGTCTTAAAATCAATACCAGTAAAACCATGCATGTTCTTCTTCTTCCCTAATATTAATCGTTCCCTTACGGATTCCATTATAGCAGAGTTGGGTTATTGTGAGACTGAGGACTTGGGTAGATATCTAAGAATTCCTATTATACATGGCGGAGTTCAGCGAAGCACTTATGACTATATTTTTGAAGCGAGTTAGAGCTCGCCACTCTTCTTTGGCACCAACAATGGCTATGCAAACTGTTATATTACCTGCTAGTACAATCTTGGATATTAATAAGCATTGCTGGGCCTACTTCTGGGCTCCACCATTACCAATCATCGACCACATCTAGTCCGTTGCGAGACGGTATGCCTTCCCTTTTTTTCCTAAACAGCATTGTGGCTTAGGGACAACAGCGTTCGTGTACAGAATGAGGCGTTACTTGCAAAACTGGGCTGGGGTCATTTTACTCAACCAAATGATCTATGGGTGCGAGTACTTCGTGCTAAGTATTTGTGGGATTTGAACCTTCCTCCTTCCTCTCTTGAGAGTTCTGCTTGCTCGACCTTATGGAGGGGCATATCCAAATCTTGCCAGGCTGTCATTTAGGGAGTCAAATGGAGTCTTGGTGATGGGAAGTTGATAAAGTTCTAGATTGATGCTTGGCTTGAGGATTTTGGGCCTTTGCTTCATCATGCTCTTGGCTCTGTATCGGAAGCTATGGTAGCTGAGGGTGTGGTGTGGCTGATTATTTCTCTTATCTATGGGCTGAAACTGGATGAAATTCCAATATTTGTTGCCGGCTGGAATATGCCTCAGAATTGCTGCTCATTTTCTTCGATGTCCTGAGGCTGGCCCGGATGTCATCCTTTGGAAGCATACACCTTCGAGAGATTTAATTCTCTACTGCCACAGCTTATGATTATTTGAAGCCCATACCGGCCTTCCCCTCTCTTCTTTTTGGTCTCTTATTTGGCAGTGTCCAGGGCCGGAAAGAATTTAGACTTTCGTCTGATTGTTCGCTAAAGAAGCTCTCTTAACCAACTGTAAGCGTTACAGGTGTGGTATGTTGGATAACCCTGACTGCCACTTTGTAATGCCAACCCAGAAGCTACATATATCCATGTTAGGTGGTATACCTTGGACTCTGGATGAGTCAAATTAAACTCAGACGGTGCGGTTCAACCCTCTGATCCGCAAGCGTCCGCTGGTGGGTTGCTATGACGACCAGCCAGAGAATGGTTGACAGATTTGTGCTTTCACATAGGGACTTGCTCCCCGTTATTGACCGAGCTATGGGGCTTCTATTTGTCGGGCTATCTAAGGCCTGAGATATGGATTTTTGACAAATCGAGGTTGAAGTTGATGCCAAGCAAGTCTTTATCCAGCTTCAGCGTCAGGACTTATAGGTTCGGCGATGTGCTGGCTTGCTCCACTAAGTCCATGAACTCCTTCCGCGTCACTGGCAGGTACAGATTTGACATGTTTCTCGAGAAAATAATCGATGTGCCGATTAGTTAGCATTTCAGATATATAAAAAAAAAATGGTGTGGTGCCGTACTTTAGTTACAAAAAAAAATCCTAGTCAGCTGTTTGCTTAAATTAAAAAGCTATTGAAGATCAGGAAACGCAATTCAAATCGAGAGAGGAAGAAAATTTTTCTTTTTTTTTTGGTACAAATTCATTATCCAGTGCATATATATCTCTCCATCACCCCCCTTGTAAAATTATTTCTGGGAATTGCCTGACGCAGTAAACATAAAACAGAAAGCTTTGTGACAAATATCTGAAAACAAAAATCAGAAAGCATTTTCTTCAACAACGACAAAAACGTGTGGCATTAATAAGGTTAAAACAGCAAATTTGATACACAAATTTCTGAATCCAAACTTCAAGAAAACAAACATTCTTCAATCCAAAGACATATAATTGAGAATATTAGGTGCTGCGCTTAAGGATAAGTACGATGAAGACATTTCTTTGTTTGTGGATATAATCAATGTAATTTGCAGAAAGTTTCTTCGCGTAAAGTTCAAACAGAGAATGGACAATTTCCTTTCCAAAATGTTGGTTGATGACTTCCTCCATAGCAGCTCTCATAAAAGATGTGTTTGATTGAACACTTGGAAATAGGTAAGCTGGTAGGGACTCGATTCTCTCAACACTGAAATATGCATTTCTCTCCAACAGCACTTCCAGCTCCTTGGTTGTCGGATGGTAGATTGGTAAATTGAAAGCTTTCACTTTCTCTTCGTTAATTAATCCCTGCATGAACCAAGCTTTCACTTTAATATCCCTGGCTACCCTTCTAGTCGGTCGGTCGATCAAACCATGCCAGGTTGGTGTTCTTTGTTTCCGATACGTAATCGTGCCAGGTTTTTTGTTAATTGAAATGAGAAAAACATGAAGATCTATTCTCCTAAAGATAGAAGGGAGAATAGGAATAGTTTTTTTTTTTAATCTATTTTTATTTTTCTGTTGGGTTACAGATACCAACATAAGTAGTTTAGGAGACCGAGATATTATTTCTTAGAAATGTTTCTTTTTTTTGGTTGAAAGAAGAAGGGCAGAGCCCATTACACTAAATGAGAAGTAGTACAGCAAAGACGGGGAGTAGACACCCCGGACATATCACCAGCCAACAAACTCAAAATACAATCTGGGGGGTGCAACAAACGTTCACAACCCAAAGGCAAGGACTGCGCAAAAGAGGCGAGGCCATCCGCCAGTTGGTCAGCTTCTCCGTAAACATGACGTATACGAACCTCCCAATCCCGTGCCAGTAGTTCCCGGATGCACTGAATAATGGCTCGCACAGACAAGGGTGGCAGCCTCGTCGTCTCCCGCAAACTCTCCACAACAAACCGGGAGTCAACCTCGAGCTCAATCTGACGATAGCCCATGTCCCAAACCAAACACAACCCCGCCCACGCACCCAGCATTCCGCCTCCAATGCGGAGCAAGACCCAATATTGAATCCAAAGCCCCCTAGCCAACGACCACAATGATCACCCACTACCCCCCAGCAAAGGCTCTCTTCGTACTCAATCTGCACGCCCCATCTGTATTCATTCTAACCTACAGCTCCTGCGGGAAAACCCAGCCCACCATACACTCCTTCCGATGCACCATCCTCACATCCCCCAAACGAGCCGCCTCCACTGCCAGTTGAATTTCCTCTAACCTATGCCCAACAATACAAGCAAGAGAAAGAGAACTGGTACTAGTGCCACTAAAAACTAGTTCATTGTGGCTCCTCCAAAACTGCTGGACAGCCACACCAAAGAAAAGACCCGTTGTATCCAGTGGGGGACTATTACGAAACAAGTCCCGCAAACACATCAATAACCAACCAAGAAGGATTGGATTGAAGAAAGCTCTCCAATCAGGGGGCGCAACCACCAAAAACAAAAAATCCCGCACCATAGGGTACTCCCATAACAAATGAAGTACCATCTCAGGCTGTTGGCGACACCGGGGGCACAGGTCATTCGAAGCCAGATGCCGCCGCTGCCGTTTGCAGTTCGTGAGGAGAGATTCATGAGCTGCTTGCCATAGGAATGCCCGGACCCTCTGATGTCCCAGCCATCGCCATATAAGCCTACACACATCATCCGGCGGTGACCAATTCTCCTCACAAAGAAGACTCCACACTGAACTCACCAAAAGTACACCATCAGGAGTACCTCCAACACAGCTCATCCTCCCCGGCCAGAGGCATGGGGGAAAGATGCCAGCAAGATGCAAGAAAACAAAGGGGGTAACGGATGGCCAAACAAAGCCCAATTCCAGCTCTCTGATGTGGAGACAAAAAAAGTAATAGGGAGGCCAAACCAACTATCGGGAGTCGGTTGAACTGCCAGATTTTGCAAGGGACCCAAATCACCTGCCCATGCATCCATCCAGAAAAGGGCTCGCCAACCATCTCCTAAAGACCACTGGAGTCCACAAAAGAGAGAGGGCCAAGCCCTACAGATACCCTGCCAAAGAGGTGATCCACCCCTATAAACTCAACCACTAGAATTGACCCATCTCCATTCCCATACTTGGACCGCAACACTCGGACCCAAAGAGCATCACGGTGCTTCAGGAGACCCCATCCCAACTTCATCATGAAACTAGTATTCAGGGTGTTGGCTGAGTGAATGCCCAAACCACGCCGCAGCTTCGATTCTATCACCCGATGCCAACTTAATTGGTGAATACGCTTCCTCTCTGTAGTAGAACACCAAATAAATGCCCAGCACTTGGCATCAATTGCCTCACAAATAGAACTAGGTAAAATAGCTGTCTGCATCATATAGGATGGAAGTGTCGACAAAACTGATTGGACAAGAGTAATGCGGCCTGCCAAGGACAAATGACGCGCCTTCCAACTGGTCAGTCTCTCCTCCATTCTGTCCAGTATGCCCCTGTAAGTAGTGGCCTTATCCCGCTCATCCAGAAGAGGGACACCAGGTATCTTTCCAATTTGGTAGTCCAAGGGATACCACATAAATCAGTGAGTCTCTCCACAGTTGCAACACGGACTTTACGTGAACAAAACAACAAAGACTTATCTTTACTCACCATTTCGCCCGAAGCTGCACAAAACTCATCCAGACACCCCCATCATACATGCCAACTGCGCCTCTGATGCTTCCCCCCGAATTAAGCCGGATGGCACTCCACCGGCCCTCCTCTACTACATGCTTAATTAGATGTGCCAGTCTTTCAATGCAGAGCACAAATAGATACGAGGACAGTGGGTCTCCCTAATAAATGCCTCGGGATGGCTTGAAAGAGGATGTGGCTTCCCCGTCCGAATCACCCGCATTGATGGAGAGGAGATACAATGCATAATTAAATTAACCAAGGATGCCTGTAGACCCACCAAATCCATTGTCTCACGAATAAACAACCACCGCAACCGATCATATGCCTTTCCAAGATCAATCTTCACTGCCAAGAGTCCTCGAACCTCTCGCCTCCGCCTCATGGTATGAATGACCTTTCCGTGCCACAATAATGTTATTAGTAATATGACGCCCTGGCACAAAACTACTCTGAGCTAGTCCAATCATAGTGCCCATCAAGTCCCGCAACTGCCCCGCAATGAGCTTAGTAATGGGTTTGAAGGACACATTACACAGGATTATTGGGCACATATGTGTCAAAGATTCAGGCACATCTACCTTTGGGATCAAGAAAATCAAAGTCTCATTAAGTGTTGCATCAAAAGTCTGTTCCCGAAGCACACTCTCAACATGCTTGAATAAATCCTGACCAACTATATGCTACTGCTTTTAGTAAAACAAGGCCGACAACCATCCGGCCCAGAAGCCTTAAAAGGGCCCATTTCAAATATGATCCGGCGCACTCCGCTAGCTCCACAAGACAAGGAACACGTTGCAACAACTCGAGGGGAGCCACCGGGAATCTGTGAAGCAAACTCTGCCCGGACCCGTGCCTATTCTCCTAATAGAGGTTTTGGAAAAACTAGATGGCTCGTGACTTCAATTCAGCCTGATCATAGCAACACTCCTCTGTATCATCCCTCAAGGACTCAATCCTGCTCCGTTTGTGCCTTGTTATGGTAGTAATATGGAAAAATCTTGAATTTTGGTCCCCACAGGATAGCCACTGACAACGAGACTTTTGCATCCACAACAGCTCCTCTAGATCAAGGATGCGCTCAAACTCCAACCTCAAACGCGCTTCCAGCTTTCGATTTCTAGAATAGAACCCACGACTTTTAGGACGCTCTAACCCATCCAGCCTACGCAACAGCCTCCTCTTTTGCCTAAAAATGTGTCCGAACACAGTGGTATTCTAGAACTGGACAGCCTGGGTGAAAGAAGGAATGGAATCACATAACCACTGCTGCTGCCCCAAGAACTCCATACAAACTCCCCAAACTATAGGTATGTCATCCATGCCGCCTGAAACCTGAAAGGACGATTGGCATTGGGAGGACTCAACATAGTTGCCTCTTAAAGAAGAATGGGTCTAAGATCTGTCTTGCACTTTGGAAGATGGAACACTGTCCCGTCAAGAAACCTCATGCGCCAGGCATCATTACACAACACATGATCCAGTCTCTCGGCAACCTCCCCCTAAAACCATATGTAACAGGCCCTTTATAACCCAAATTCATAAGGCCACAATTACGCATCCAATCCCAGAAGTGAGCGCATTTGCTAGCCAAGGGCCGCGTCCCTCCCAGCATCTCATGGCAAAGGCAAGAATGTTAAAGTCTCCTAACCCTACTTATGGGTCTACAACAGAACCACTCAACCTCAAAGATTCTGCCAAATCTGGACACGTACGCCATCAAAGGGGCTGCCATATACTCCAGTAAGAATAAAAGGCCTTTTCACCGGCCCTGACACCCAGACATGAATAAATTGTGGATGACAGACCACTACCTACACTTGCAATAAATCTGCTACCGCTAGAACCATCCCTCCTTTGAACGGATTCGGTCCACCCGCCCCCTACAGTGCACCCTCCCCTGCTTCCGACCCCCAGGCCGGACTCTTCATGTGTGACACTTTAGGTGGAGCGCCATCGAGAAGAACCGAACTCATACTGCCACCAGCGGAACCAAGTGTATATTTGCGATTGGGTACCTTAGAACTCTTCTCGAGCACTGCTGCAATTCCAAAATGATCGTCCTTATTCCCCGCGATATCCTCTCACATCGTTTCCTCCATCATCGGGTTATTCTCTCCAAAATCAAAGCCATTCTGGTTCAGGGGGATAGAGTTGTCACCGCCAATCACTCCTTCAATCCCATCTCAACGATGAAGTGGGCGAAAATTCTGCCTCTCCTTCCTAATAATCATCCATGAACCAAAACTGCCACCCACACCGGCGTTGACCACAACCACTTCCGATGGACTGTCCTTCCCAAGCAGAGTCCGTTCCGCGACTGGAGGCCTCCCTAGGGGCTCAGCAACCGGCTCCGAAGAGGAGGAAGCCCCGCCCCCGCAAAAAGATGCCTCCCCTCTGCCATTATCAGACCTCCTCACCGATGGACGATGAGGACAAGAAGTAGTTAAGTGCCCAACCCGTCCACAGGAGAAAGAAGCATTAGGTAAATCCTCATAAAGGATGTGGAACCATAGGCCCTCCACTTCAATCTTATTGACCAGAGGCTTGGACAGAACCATAGACACCGCGATACGCACAAACTTACCCCTCTCTGCCTGCTGCGTAGTGCCATCAATGCGTACCGTCTGTCTACTCTGGTTACCAATGCACTGGAGAATATCCTTCTGGTAATGCTTCGGCGGCAGACCTGAAACCTTAATCCAAAAAACAGCACTAGACGGTGGTTTCAAAACGTCATAGTTTGGAGTCCAAACTTGGATGCTGAGATAGTTACAGCAATAGACGGTGGTTTCGAAATGTCATAGTTTGGAGTCCAAACTTGGACGCTGAGACAGTTACCCAGGATCATCCATGTCCCCCAGAAACAAGCTGATTAAAATCCTCCTTCTGCTCATAGGACACCAGATGGTATGCGTTATCCAGGTCCATAACCCGAAATCCACCCGCCATTTTCCACAATTTTGCAAGCTGTGTGCACAGGAAGCAGTCGATGGTTGCCCCCAATAATCGCAAATAAATTGAGTTAGCCTAAGGCTTCCTGATGTGATCCCTCAAGAGGTCTCATGACAGCCAGATCGATGGCCCCTCAGCCTTCTGTTCCACCATAAAATCCGTGGGATTCACTTGGAACTCGTCCATAACCACATGAGGAGTGACTCCCGAGGGCCATTGCATCAGTTTGACTCTAAATGACAGCCGTTGTGACTGGCCCCTTGTGGTTCTGGTCCCCCTGTTAGCCGAGGGGACGGGAGCACTTTCCCTTTTTTCTTTTTAATTCACTCCCACTAGATCTCCAATTCAAGTTTTTAGAAATGTTTCTTTCAATTCAAGTAGAAACGAACGATCCTATCTAAAGGAAACATTCCCAGGAGATATTTTGAATCTTTGCCATTGTCTTAAATAACTGTCCTTAATGATGTTCTGGTTATCAATAAAATGTCAACTAGCATAAAAAAAAAAAAAAGCATCTCTAAGTTCTTACCAGCTTCACCATGTCCACAAGACAAGATCGCAAGACATCATAATTTGCACCGAAATGAGTCTCAGAACAATGCACCCCATCTGGCAATCCAGGGATCAGCAGAACCATCAATCCTCCAACTACAAGTTCTTGTGACCTAGAGTTTAGAAAGTTACCCATATCTTTCTGGAACTCAGTCGAATAGGCCGCGACAACTTCATTCAAAAATCCTGTGCAATAGATGCTGTCCTTATTCCATGCCGGAGAACTGACATTGGTCACTTCCTCAGGAATCTTGGAGAGCCAATGCACTGAAGAGGATGAATGCACAATATGGAGACTAGCTTTGGGAAACAAGCGGCCGTGAAAGTCGCCAGGAACTCCTGCAGCAAGGAATTCCTGAGGTGAAGGAAGGCTTCTGAATAGGGTATTGAAATCGTTGTTGATATGGTCATTGAAGAACACATGGAATTCCAAGGGTGGATCATTTTGGTGAAGAGAATTATATTTAAGCTCCACAGCTTTGATGATGTTTTGCACTGCAATGAAAGTGTTGGGTCCAGTTGAACATCCAAAATCTGCAATATGGAAAGTGTTGGAGATTCCAGAAATGTTAAGGTTGTTGAATTCGAGCTTATCTTGAATGATTGTGTTCACCAGTTCCTCGACGGCTTCCAGTGCCTTTTTCTACAAGCATTATCAAGCAGGGGGTGATCATCGTTGTGGAAAATTGGAAAGATAGGATATGTTCAGTTTGCAATATATAGATTTTTTACATATAGAAGGTAAGGAAACCGTGGCCACCTGATGTCTAGACTAGTCGTTGAGAGTGTCTACCTGTAAGATGGAATTACGAGAATAGCTATGCAGCCCGTCACCACCACTCATGGGATAGCAGCACTCAGAGTTAGAGACATGAGCTTTGCTACCCATCTCTCTCTGTCCTTGACTGAAGTTAATTTGTGTATAACTATAAGCAAGAAATGGTAATTTCCTTCTAAAGATATATAGACATAAATGGAAATAATTAAGAAAGATGCAAACCTTATACCAGCCACTGCCCCTGGCTGTGAGTATATACAGAGGCAAATGGTCTCAGCCTAAGCTTCTCTGTGAGTATATACAGAGGCATTGCTATTCATGAGTATTGAGTCTTGTGTTATTTATAGTCCCAGAAAGTTTGAAAAAAACGAGGTCTATGTTTTTATTCTTTTGGCAAAGGTATTCTGGACAGTCCATCTTTAACATTCAGACTAATATATATATAAGAATTTTTTAAAAAAGGAAAGCTGGCGTTTCTTGTCTGCATTTCCATAATTCAAACTCCAGATTTTTTAATTAAGATTTTTTAAAACAAAAACGCGGTTTTTTTTGGGATGAAATATAAAATAAAAACGCGGTTTATTAGTTTCGGAAAGTCGCTTGTGATCAGGAAAGTTGATGTGCCAATCTAGCTACCAACTTATTATAATAATTTATTGTATGTTTCCGTCAAGAAAGGGTGACCATAATTTATGCCTATGCTTTGATCAAAAAAAAATTTATGCCTGTGCTTGTACTTATGTGTTTACATGTTGCTGCAGTTCTGTTTTTTTTCTTTTTGTCCGATGAAAATTTTCATTGATAATTAAACTGGAGTACAATCATACAACATAATATAGAGAATTAACATGAACCTGATGAGATTGAGCATATAACTCAAATTAGTAGGACATAATCTACCTGAATGGGAATATCTATCACGGCTCCATATGGAAAGAAACCTCCCTTTAGATTCGAGAAAAAAGGGTGGGTGACCTATGTAACTGGCTAAAGCCAATTGGATCTACTGAGCTGTTACACTCACGCTGATGCTTTGCCATTTCTGCATGCTAAACTTGTGTGGAGCCGATAAAGAAGATATCCCGGTACAACTTCGTGTTGTGAACCAAAACATACATAACTTCTCAAAAACAACAATATATAGGGAGAAGGTTGGATCTGGTTCTCATCATCGTCTCCGCCGTCACCGCCATCACCGTCGCCCTCGCCCCCATCTTCGCCCAGTCCTATGGCCATGAACGAAGGTAACTTCAAATGACGGTCTTGCTCATCTATGCCGGCATCACCGTCATCGGGAGCAAGATTACGATATGCCAAAATAGGCTCAGCCTTTAGCAGCATCCAAACCGGATCGACTCCACCACCGTGACCGTCACCGACGTCACTGCCGCTATTGTCTCCGGCAATCACTCCTCTACCGATTCAACTGCTTCTTTGCAACTCCATCTAATAACAACAACAAAATTCTCAGGCAAAACTTGATAAACTTGATAATCTTAATCAACTTGGGTGAAAAGACCCTCAACCGGATTCAATCCGGAACTGAGAAAATAGGTTCCAAAGATCGTGACCGATCTCAACCGAACCCACTAACTCGAAGTGGAAGATGTAGTATTTAAACTAGACTTAGGATTACGTCAAATACTTGTTGTGTTTTTTGCCAAATCTTGAACTCTCACAATTGATGTAGGGGTTTACATCTTGGACTTGATAATGAGTGTATGTGGGTAATAGGAATATAAAGAAGAGGTGGATGGTCATGTTGCTGCAGTTCTTATCATGTAAAGTTCTCACGTGATAATTGTACTACTATATGCTAGCCAAATTGGACTGATTGAGGCTCTCTTTCTTGTTTTTAGAACATAACTTCTTCATTTTTTCTTTTGGGGATTGCTACGGTACTCAGGCCAATATTTAGGAAAATAAACCCATGCTGGAGTGGACAATGATATCATAACACTTATATTTACAAGTGTTATAAATGTTTTATTCTATTATTTTAAATTATGAATTTATTTATGTCTTTATTTGATGAGATGATTTGATTGATGGCATGAATATGTTTGTGATTTAAAGTAGTAGAATAAGGGTATTTTTTTTGGCATTCTGTTATTTGATTAAAATATGGTATTTTCCCATTAATGGAGTAGGAGACAAGTTTAGGGTGTTTTTTGGGTCAAGGAAATACTCTAGAAGGCGTGGAAACAAACTAGGAATAGGATTGGAGGACAAAAAATAAGAAAAAAGGAAAAGTTGCGCAGTCGGTGGAGGACATGGAGATATGTCCACCTCCATTGTCGGGCTTGGAGAGAAGACCGCGAAGCTCTGGCACTGTCACGACATGACCGCCAAGGCTATGGCGGTCAATGGTTCCAAAATCTTCTTTTTTCCTCTTTTTTGCAATCTTAGCCCATAATTGTAAGATTTAAGGGTTCAATCTCGACCCTTAGGTTATTAGGATGACTCTTTACCCTCTGAAAATTGTAAATAGACCCTCCTCCCCCCCATTACACACAATTGAGGTAGACATTAGAATTATTCTCTATACACCTATGTGAGAACCCAACCCAAAATCACTTGGGCCTTCTCACCTATTCCTTGTACCTTCTTCCTCGGGTCAATCCCATGTCAATGGAGTTGCCACCCAAATTTTATTAAGGGCAAAATTTGGAAAAAATCTTTATATGACTACTTTAGGCAATATGGTCATGGCGAACCAAAGACATGGGATCGGGGTTCGTCACGGATAGGAAGGTGTTAGGCACCCATCCATGTTGGGTCGAAACCTTGTGCAATTCCAAAGTACAAGTGTGCCTTGTGCAGGTGTGCAAGTGTGGAAAGTAAAGAGAAGGGGAGAAGAAGGAGAATTGGCTTGCATTCCGTTGTAAAATCGAGACTACCTACGTAATCGAGTGACCGGGGTCAAAGCCACGTAGTTCTAAACATGGCATTAAGTGGCCACATACATCATCAAAAGCATCAACATATAATCAGCCAGAATCAAACAAGAAAGGATTAGTGTTAGCTCTTGTAGCCCTCCTCTAGCTCCTTGAATTGAGATGTATTCTACACCCACCTTCTTGCCACTTCTAAGCTCAATGGTTGATCCTCTTCTTGATTCCTCCTTGCTGGATTACTATTGATGTTTCCTATAAAATTCTACCAGAGTTTTGCCTATAAAAGATTTCTAGACTTGGAGAAGTAGAGTTTCTCCAAGTACTCAAGCTTATGGGTGTGTATGTGAAAAATAATATATGTCCTTTGCAATGTGTGTGAGGGGTCCTATTTATAGTGTTCTGGGGAGCCTAGGGGCATGGATCTGCTTAATGGTGAAGATTATGCTCGAAATTCTGGTCCATAACCGCATAGGATCGAATTAGAAACAAAAATCGGGAAAATCGGAGATTCTGGACACCGATGACCGCCAGGGCCGGCAGTCATGTATGGATGTTCACCGGCTCCTGGCGGTAGTCACGAGTGGACCGCCAGTCACCCCGCGTGTCACCCGTTCTTTCATTTTTCGAACCCCAATGCCCCTAATTCAGCTCTAATTTGATCCTATCGCGTAATCAACCCCTAACCAACCCAAAATCACTCCATTCCTTGTTTATTAGTCCTCTAAATCATTCCATAACTGATTGATTACACATTAACACCCATTTTAAGAAAAATCATACAAAAAACACAAAATCTAAATAAATGATGATTTAACTCTGATTTTCGACGGAAATCAAAGCTAAAATTAACCTGCAAGAAATGTGTTAGTGGGCTTATTAAACTCTAGAGAATCCTCATTTCATTAACTTGGGCCCTTAATTTTATCCTTAACCCAAAAATAAATCATCTCATCGTAATTGGGTGGAGATTAAACAAAAATGCCCAAGTAATGAAATAATTTAATAAACCTTAATATATATTTTATCCTAAGATTAAATCATCTCATTAATCTTAGAGCTCGAATACATATAGGTTTAAATTACCAAAATATATTAGTTCTACTAAATTAAATTTTTAATATGCATTAACCTAGGACCAAATCATCTCATTAATCCTAAGTTCAAACATGTTCGAAATCCAATTTTAGTAGAAAATACATGTGTCAAATTTGGGTGTTCACAACCTAAAGCCTTGAGTGCTTGGAGAAACACTTGATCTGCGAGCATAGGAGGCATTGGAGGAACTGATATTCTGGAGAAATCTCATGGAGAGGAGTAGCAACAACCCAACAAAAAAGAGGAGAAGAAGAGGATAGCAAGAAGGAGGTCGATTGGTGCAATTTGTTGGAGAAAAGAGTGCATACCAGAGAGGAGCCTTCTTCTCTATGCATTCTTGGGAAAATTGCGATGTCTCAGGCTGTAGTCGCCGGATTGCTGCGTTCTTGGTGTCTCTGGAAGTCTAAGAGAAAGATCTAAAACTTTGTTGTTGACACCAGACAAGATTCGGCCTTCTTCTGCACCAGTTTTTGATTAAAGTTAGGTCAAGATTAAGCTAAGGAGTGGAAGATTTATAGGAGCTAGAGGAGGGTTTCAAGAGGTAACCGTAAACCTTTTATTTCCATTTTTGCTACTGTAATTATGTTGCTGTGATGCTATTAATGATGATGTTGCGATGCTATTAATGATGATGCTGTGATGGGTATAAAGTAGCCACGTTAGAACTGCGTGGCTTTGACCCCGGTCACACGGGTACGTAGGTAGTCTCAGTTTGACAACGAGATGCGAACCAAATTGTTTGTCTTCTTTCTATCATATTGTTGTCGTGCCGTTGCGTTGTGTTGTTATCGTGTTGTTTCTCTGCTGTGTTATGTTGTTGTGATGTGTTGTGATGCCATGTAATAACTATGTGAGCTTTGAATCCGGTCCGATCGCCGGAGTACGTAGGTTGATTCCAGTGGTGGAATCTCAAGCTCAATTATGTGTTTATTTTCTATTTTGCTTTAGTTTTCGTTGTTGTGTTGTTTGTGCATAAGACATATAGGGATCTTTAATTGCCCATGATTTCACCCCAACATAGATGGGTGCCTAACACCTTCCCATCTGTGACAAACCCCCCCATCCTACATCTTTGGTTCGTTATGACTGCTTGCTACGGATTATGGAAGTCAAGTTTTTACCTTGAATTTTTTCCTTAATAAAATTCGGGTGGCGAGTTTTTTGATGTAGGTGAGGGATCAAAGTAATTTTTTTGAATGGGTCCTCACAATTGGCAACTCAACTAAGGAAAATAGAGAGTTCAAGAAATTGTGTTCAATCGTTGATCACTTTATGCCTCTCCGTTTGTCATGCGTGAGCCTTGCATTATGAATTGTTGTGTGAAGCTTCTACCTTAAGAGGGTACGGGGATCCTAGTCCATTATTGTGAACACCCAAATTTGACCCACAAAGTTTCTACTAAAATTGGATTTTAAACATACTTGAACCGTGAATTGATGAGATGAGTCAATCCTGGTGTTAAAACATGTCAAGAATTTAACTTAGTAGAAATAATATATTTTGGTAATTTGGACCTTCATATATTTGAACTCTAGAATTAATGAGATGATTGAGTCTTAGAATAAAATATATAATAAGGTTTATTTAGGCTAGAATATATTTTAATTGCTTGGGCCTGTTGTTTATTTTTTAACCCAATTATATTAAGATGATGTATTCTTGGGTTAAGAATGGTTTTAAGGGCCTGTTGTTTATTTTTTGATTTTTGTGGAATATCAGAGTTAAATCATCATTTAATTAGATTTTGTGTTTTTGGCAAGATTTTGCTTAAAATAGATGGTGATGTGTAATCAATCAGTTATGGAATGATTTGGAGTAATAATCAAGGAATGGAGTGATTGTGGGTTGATTGCGTAGTAGGATCAAATCAGAGCTGAACGAATGATGCGCGGGGTGACCGGCGGTCCTCTCGTGATGACCGCCGGGTGCCGGCGGACATCCACACATGACCGCCGGCCCTGGCGGTCATCAGTGCCTAAAATCCCTGATTTTCCTCATTTTTGTTTCTAATTCGATACTACGCAGTTCTAGACCAGATTTTCAAGCATAATCTTCACCATTAAGCAGGTCCATGCTCATAGGCTCCCCAGAACACTATAAATAGGACCCCTCATACACATTTTAGATAACACACATTGTTTCTTACATACACACCCATAAGCCTTGAGTGTTTGGAGAAACTCTACCTGTCTAAGTCTAGAAATCTTTTATAGGCAGAAACTCTTGTAGAATTTCGTGGGAAACATCAGTAATAATCCAGCAAGGAGGAATCAAGGAGAGGATCAACCATTGAGCTTAGAGGTGGCAAGAAGGTGGGTGTAGAACACAACCCAATTCAAGGAGCTAGAGGAGGGCTACAAGAGGTAACAATAATCCTTTCTTGTTTGATTCTGGTTGATTATATGCTGATGCTTTTGATGATGTAAGTGGCAACATAATGCCATGTTTAAAACTACGTGGCTTTGAAGCCGGTCACTCAGGTACGTAGGTAGTCTCGATTTTACAACGGGATGCAAGCCAAATCTTCTTCTTCTCCCCTTCTCTTTATTTTCCATACTTGCACACCTGCACAAGGCACACTTGTACTTTGCAATTGCATAAGGTTTCGACCCAACATGGATGGCTGCCTGACACCTTCCCATCCATGACGAACCCCCGATCCCATGGCTTTGGTTCGCCATGACCATGTTGCCTAAAGGAGTCTTACAAAGATTTTTCCCAAATTTTGTCCTTAATAAAATTTGGGTGGCGACTCCATTGAAATGGGATTGACTTGAAGAAGAAGGTGAAAATGAATAGGTGAATAGGCTCAAGTGATTTTGGGTCAAGTATTCGTAGTTACATACTGTCATACGGGGTTATCAGCTAGAGTGAACCTATTTCTCGCCGTTTAGCAATGATAGGGGTTAATAGGCCTGCAACCTCACGCGGCGCACTATGTCACAAGTGAGTAAGCCAAAATATCCCTTATCGACGGTCCTCTGGCCCCCAACCACCATCTACCTTGAGCATCTCATGCATAATTAATCAATACGTAGTATGTGCATATGTGTGTTTGTCGTGAATTCAAGTATGTGTAAATAAGAGTGCCTTTTTTATGAAAATAATAATAATAAAAAATAATGAGTGTCAAGAGGAAGAACCCTTGGGTACCCGAAATCCTTACACACATTCCCTTTTGGATACTAAAGCAACATGATTGAGATCAAAGCTGATAAGAGTGAGGAGCCATATGCCATGCTAAGGGATTTAGGAACAGTAGGACAATGGAAAGAGAAGGAGGTGACATTCCTCGAGGGTAGTGAGAAGCAAGCATCCCCAAAGTGGCATGAAGGCCGAGATGAAGACGTGAAGAGCAATTCCATTAGGGAATGCGTCTTCAACAACAAGCAACCATGCACCAATTGGGAGTGCAATAAACCGAGCATCATCTTTTCAATGCCGAATGACGAGAAAGAGAAGGGAGCACGCATCGCCCATGAATTGATTGAGTCTAAGTCTAAAAATGAAGATGAGTCTGTAGATGAGGGGCAGAATAAATACCTCCCGAGTTCCAGCCTCTGTTCCTCACACACTTTGGAAAATGGAGATTTCATTAGATCCCATTATAATAAAATGAGGCACTTTTTCACTACTTGAATGTTTTCTGTGATGATATTTCTTGCAAGCATAATGAATGTGAATGTAATGAGATGAATGAATTTCCGAAATCTATCGAAATCAACCTTAGGACTGACGATGATGCAAAAATCACCAAAATTGGCATGGTTCTTGAAACCTCGACCCAAGAAGAGTTAGTAGCATTGATCAAAAGTTTGTGGATGTGCTTGCCTGGTCGTACGAAGACATGCCCCCCTCTATCGCACAACATCGAATCCTTCTTTTCCCCGAACGCCAAACCTGTGAAGCAAAAGGCACGATGACTACAACCCCAGTGGGTGCTTAAAGTAAAGGAAGAGGTAGAAAAGAAAATTCGGGCTAGATTTTTGGAAGTAATCGAGTATCCTTAGTGGTTGGCCAACATTGTACCAAGTGAGGATGCGTGTTGATTACCGAGATTTGAATAAAACTTGTCCCAAAGACGAGTTCCCATTACCACACATCGACTTACTAATGGAAGCCATTGTCGGGCGCTTTGTTATCCTTCATGGATGGGTTTTCGGAGTAGAATCAAGTAAAGAGGGCACCAAAAGACAAGCACAAGACATCCTTCCGCACCGAGTGGGGAACATTTTGCTATAAAGTTATGTCTTTTGGCTTGATTAATGCGGAGGCCACATACTAGAGAATGGCCACCACACTCTTGCATGATATGATGCATAAAGAAGTCGAGGTCTATCTTGATGATATGACAGTGAAGTCTGAGACACAAAGGTCCCATGCGATTAACTGGAGGAAGTTCTTCGAAAGGTGTCGGGAATTTGGCATGAGGATTAACCCCCTAGAAATGTGTNGGCCTCTACCCATTTGGTGAAGTAGTCTATTGCCAACAAAATATACTCGTGCCCACCAGTCACCTTTGGGGATATTTTTCTAATGACATCATTGCCCAAGGCTGAGAAGGGCCAAAGTGATGAGAGGGGCGTTAATGGAAAAGGAGGTTGCAATTGTAACTTCCTGTGTACTTGGCAGTGTAAGTTTCCTAAGAGCTATATGACACTCATAATAGGCTCAAGAAGCAGCGGAATCAAGGAAACAAAACAAGAACCGCATGTGAAGCTACAAAACCGAATAACAATTTTTACTTACCTTTCCTCCTTGAGGTCTTTCACTCAATAGCTGGAAGGAATCAGTAAGAGCAGGATGAAACGTCCTCCTTCTCTAAGGTATCCACACAAACCTTGATCTTCCCGGAACCGTCACACGAATCCAAGAACGAGCACTCCCTCTTGGTGTGCTAGCAACAAAGGAAGGAGCTTGTGTATGGGTGTGTATTTTGGGGTGCAATGGCTCTTGCTTCTTTCTCAAAGAAGAAGAGAGTTTCAGAGTGTTTTTGGGAGGTCAAAAACGTGGTCAAAGGCAGAAGTGGATATCAAATGATCTGATCACAATCAACCCCTAATCACCTCCAATTAGTGGAGCTAAATGGCCAACACTAATGGCCCATGAAAGTGACCCTGACTTATCATGCTTCCACTAATGAAAAATCAGACACAAAACACTCAATCATGCACTAACTCAGGTCAATAATTCTGCTAATTACTGTCCCAAAACGACCATGGTTCAACCATGGTCCAACCACGGTTCAACCACACCCGGTCCAACCATGGTCCAACCACGGTTCAACCACCTGCCCGAATCAACGGTTCTATGTGTGTGACCCTATAGGCACTTGTAACGTCCGGCAATGATTGTAAAATCTCATTTTACAATCATAAACAAAGAGCGGCGTCTAGCAACACATCATTGCTACCCGAACGACAAGATCATTACTGATTCTTTATGCCTCGGAATATGTCATCGTCCTTTCGTCTCATTATCAGGATCAAACATGACACATGGAATATGCCAATCTCATATATGTCTAATCTATGTTTTTTGATCCCGAGTTAACTGTATAAAACGGATACCCGTGATATCAACATATCACCTAATCCGAGCATGGCCATGCATTTCACAGTTCAACTCTATCAAGAAATCATATGATAATATACCCGTTATATGGGTCGAACGAATCCCGTCTTGATCAATCAAAACCCTCTACATACTAGTCATATACCCAATGATTACCCTTATGTCCAC
>JAKUCV010004328.1:0-11665 GCA_028386065.3 Turnera subulata
GGAACTGGAAGATAGAGAGGTGAAGCTAGAAGGCGAGTTGCTTGAGTACTATGGACTGAAGGAGCAAGAATCAGACATAACTGAATTACAAAGGCAGCTCAAAATTAAGACAGTTGAGACTGACATGCTGAATATTACCATCAACTCCTTACAGACTGAGAGGAAGAAGCTGCAAGAAGAGATTGCGCAGGGAGCTTCTTCCAGGAGGGAATTGGAGGTGGCTAGAAACAAGATAAGGGAGCTGCAAAGGCAAATTCAGCTAGAAGCTAACCAGACAAAAGGTCAGTTATTGTTGCTCAAGCAACAAGTTTCTGGTCTTCTGGCAAAAGAGCAAGAAACCATCAGGAAAGATGTTGAACTTGACAAAAAGCTGAAGGCTGTGAAGGAGTTGGAGGTGGAAGTTGTGGAACTCAAGAGAAAGAACAGAGAGCTTCAACATGAAAAGAGAGACCTGTCATTTAAGCTGGATGCTGCTGAATCTAAAGCAGTGGCTCTTTCCAATATGACAGAGGTTAGTGCCATAAAGCTCACTTGCATAGCCTTATATCTTGTAGTTCTTTCCCTTTGTGTTTTTAGTTGGGTGTTGCAATATCTTTTATTACAACCTGTTTATAAACCTGTCCTTTTGTGGTTTTTTGGAGCTTCAACTTCTTCAATATTGGAAACAGCTTTTATGGTTAACAATATTTTAAGTAGGCATATCTTGTTGCCTAAAGTTCATGAGCGAGAATGTACACTAGGTGGAGGACAACAACTAAGAACTAGGTTCTTCTAGAGAGTTTTAAGGAAAGCTTATGAACTATGTCTAGGCTGATTTTTTTTTTCTATCGTTATACAAGTTATGGTGCTAGGCCTTAATTTCTCAGAACAAACATGTTCTCTCATGTGTACTTGTCAAAGTTACTAATTCTGTGGTTTCTTTCATTCTGCAGACTGAAATGGTAGCCAAGGTGCGAGAGGAGGTGAACAGTTTGAGGCATGCAAATGAAGACCTGCAAAAGCAAGTAGAAGGACTTCAAATGAATAGGTTTAGTGAAGTTGAAGAGCTGGTATATCTTCGTTGGGTTAATGCATGCTTGAGGTATGAGCTCAGAAACAAGGAAACTCCTTCTGGGAAAGTCTCAGCACGTGATCTCAACAAAAGTCTCAGCCCCAGGTCCCAAGAGAGGGCTAAACAGCTAATGCTAGAGTATGCAGGATCAGAACGTGGACAAGGGGACACAGATCTTGATAGCAATTTCTCCCATCCATCTTCCCCTGGAAGTGAGGACTTTGACAATACTTCTATCGATAGTTCCACTAGTCGATACAGCAGTATCAGTAAAAGGCCTAATTTATTACAGAAGCTGAAGAAATGGGGCAGAAGCAAAGATGATTCTAGTACTCTTTCATCACCAGCTAGATCCTTCTCAGGTTCTCCTAGCAGGGCTAGCATGAGCGCCAGACCAAGGGGTCCCCTGGAATCCTTGATGTTAAGGAATGCAGGTGACACTGTAGCCATCACTAGTTTTGGAACAATGGAGCAGGATCCTGACAATGTTGCTTCGTCTTTCCAACTAATGTCGAAATCAGTTGAGGGAGTGTTGGATGAAAAGTACCCTGCCTACAAAGACCGCCATAAGTTAGCACTAGAAAGAGAGAAGAAAATAAAGGAAAAAGCTGAGCAAGCAAGAGCAGTAAGGTTTGGTGACAGTTCTAGTTTTGAGTCTAGAGCCAAGGGGGTGAGACCTGTAAATTTGCCATCAAAACTTGCTCAAATAAAAGAGAAACCTCTTCCTTCTGGTGATTCAAATGAGCAATCCAATGATGGCAAGGCTGCCGATGCCCAGACAATAAGCAAAATGAAACTTGAGCATATTGAGAAGAGGCCCCCTCGGGTGCCTCGGCCACCTCCTAAAGCATCTGGTGGTGCTCCAGTAGGTGTAAGTGCCAATCCTTCAGGTGGGATACCACCACCTCCATCAGGTGGGCCCCCACCTCCACCACCACCACCTGGAGGAGGACCACCTCCTCCACCTCCACCCCCTGGAAGCTTGCCCAGAGGGGCAGGAAGTGGGGACAAAGTTCATCGGGCTCCTGAACTTGTCGAGTTCTATCAGTCATTGATGAAACGGGAGGCAAAGAAGGATACATCATCTTTGATTTCAACAACATCTAATGTGTCAGATGCCAGGAGCAACATGATTGGGGAAATTGAGAATCGATCAACATTCCTGTTAGCTGTGCGTAACTTTTTACTTTTGCTTGCATCAGTTTTCTTATCTTGCACTTGACATATTTGCTTTTCCTGGTCTAATTCAATAAAGGAAATTGTATGTGCTGGATTTTCCAGGTAAAAGCTGATGTTGAGACTCAAGGTGATTTTGTTCAATCATTGGCAAGTGAAGTTAGAGCAGCATCCTTCGCCAGTATTGAAGACTTGGTGGCATTCGTAAATTGGCTTGATGAGGAACTCTCATTCTTGGTATGAGATTTTATTCTTTCAGGCTGAAATGTATATTCTTTACAACTGCATACTTATTTTTTCATTATCCTGCATCTGATCAGGTTGATGAACGGGCAGTACTCAAGCACTTTGACTGGCCTGAAAGTAAAGCTGATGCATTAAGAGAGGCAGCTTTTGAGTACCAAGACCTCATGAAGTTGGAGAAGCAAGTCTCCACTTTTTCTGATGATCCTAATCTTCCATGTGAAGCTGCATTAAAAAAGATGTACAAGATGCTTGAGAAGTAAGTATACTGTGTTCGATGTGTACTTATTTTATAGAACAGAACACTATGTACAGATGGAGAACTTGCTTTCATCTGTTTGTTTTGGCTACACGTATAGTAGAGCCAAATCTCCGAGCGTTTTAGTGTTGGCCTGTTATTTTCTGTAGTAAGAGACTGTTAGAAGATTATCTAGTTCTGTTAAACTGCTTCATATATGCTTCTTCTTACTGTTCTTTCAACTATTTCCAGGGTGGAGAATAGCGTGTATGCACTTCTAAGAACAAGGGACATGGCTGTTTCACGGTACAGGGAATTTGGAATTCCAACTAATTGGCTGTTGGATTCAGGAGTAGTTGGCAAGGTGCGCTTTACTGTGAAGAACAAAACTCTTTCAATAGTAACAAATGCATATTCAGTTTTGAAGCTGGTCTTTTAAAGTTTTTAAGTTTTGGCTGACTGAACTTGCAATTTACGCCCTGAGAAAAATATCATAATCTACTACAACACATATCTTCTTCATCTGTTACTTGATATGATTGACGATCATCATCAGATCTTTTCTCCATAAATCCCAAGTGAATTTACCTGTAAACCCTTTTAAGCAGGGGAATATTAGTAAACACATTTTTGTTTCTTGCCAACAAAACAATTAATCTTTACTTTTCTAAGAAAGATTCTAACATGAAAAGTTAAATACATTTTTCTCGGGACCATCACTAGTAACCAGCATCTACTTCACTGCAATGTGTTGGAGATATAATATATTTTCTTTTGCAGATCAAGCTGTCCTCAGTACAGTTAGCAAGGAAGTACATGAAGCGTGTGGCATCAGAACTTGATGCAATGAGTGGACCTGAGAAGGAACCAAACAGAGAGTTTTTGATTCTTCAAGGCATCCGTTTTGCCTTCCGTGTTCATCAGGTATCTGTCTTCCTGGGTTTGGTATCTCCTGTCAAATTTTCAATCCTTAATTCTAAAATGAACTCTTATTAACTGTTAGCCATGTAACTTAAATCTAAAATGAATTCAAATTATCAATCCTATCCTGAAGTGCATATCTGTGTCTGTCATGAACCTGTTTCCAGTTTGCTGGAGGCTTTGATGCAGAAAGCATGAAGGCCTTTGAAGAACTGAGGAGCCGTGTACATTCACAAGTGGGAGAAGACAATAATAATGCTGAAGCATCATAGTTTTTGTGTTCAAATTTTATGTTGTATATTTCAGTCTAATTAGTACCTGCAGAACTTCATATAGCATGGACACAATTGGAAAGGTTATATTGTATAGAGCAATTTTAGAGTTCCATCCTGTTTAGCTAACCTTTGCTATGCTTAGTGCTTGCAAACTTGAACGAAAGAAACAAGAAGCGAAGTGAATAAATCTGCCATATCATGGAATTTAATTTTATCTGTGATGACCTAATCTCGCATCAGAAGTATGTGAGATACATGCACAAGTAATTGGCTATCAAAAAATCTCAAGTTTAAACTTTTGGACCACGTGATTTCAATCCAACCATAGAGGTTATTTTGGGCAATCATACTGTTTTATGCACCACATGCGTAAGCATTAAAAGAAAATGGAGACTGGCATCAGTTTGTGCTGTTCATTTTGGTTATTGAAAGTTGTATCTTAATCTTCAGAGCTTTTATTGAACAAAATAAATTTAGAATTAACATCGATTTCTACCATCCATTTCTACCAGTGTGAATCAAAGTACAATATAACTCATTGTGGGTAAGGAATAGCATAAAAATTTATCCCAATTTCAAAAGGACAATAAGCGCCATTCCTTGAACTCTACATCTATTTTGCATTCAAGCAAATACAGTAGCAGCAGCTGGTTTATCGAACTGTTATCACGAGGCTTCGGTCAATAAACTTTGCGCTGCTCACCTTACCTTGAACTTTGGGAGGTAGGAAAATTACACGTCTCTGATCCCCTGCTTCCACCAACAACTCGGATCTTCCCCTATACTGCATTTTCCGGGAAAAAAGATCATCATAATCATGTAAGTCACAAAAAAGGTGTTTAGGCTGAACCAACTGAAAATACTCAATATGAACCAACAGAGCATTATGCTCATAAATCATGAATAAATCAGGACTTCAGCTCTTTTTTTTTTTTTTTTGCCAAATCAGCAAATTACCAAGTTTCAGCATAATTCATTATCGTCCCAAATATCCAAGGTGCTGCCCACTACAGCCTCAGAGCTCATAGTCAATTCAAGTTTCTAATAACTGTAGTAAGGATCTCATAGACGGTGTATATTCAGTTTACAAGAAGTAACATACAGGTTGTAAAACCATGAAAGATGAGATGCCAATACTGTTTTCAACACTGTTGAACTTTATACTTTTTTTTAATCTTCCACTAGTTGTGGAAGCATTTGAAGCTCACCCCTTTGGAAACTCTCTCTCTCTCTCTCTCACACACACATACACAGAGAGACTCACACTCACAAATGCATGCAGGCAAACACAGACAGACACAGACATGGACGCTGCACACACACACACACACAAGCACACAATGTACAGGAATTGATAAAGACATGTTAAATTGTTCGGCTGTACCACACTGATCACAAATTACATCTTTCTGTATGAACTCTGAAGCAAAAAGACTTTGTTTTGCCAACAGATGTGTGCATATATTGTTGGAGAATCTAAATGCACAATGATATAGGAGTTAGGGAAACTGAAGGAGCGTAACATACTTGGTATAGCTTGATCTCTGACTTGTCAAAACCAGGCATGAATAGGGTTATTGATTTTTTAGCAATATCGTATTTTATTGGCGGTGCCACACTATTGCTGTGACTCGATGACAGAGAAAACAAAGTCCTTAGTTCTTGGCTGCTTGTGTTTTCAATAATCGAATTCCAATCTACAGGGCAATCTGTTGACAGACATGGAGCAAAAGCAAAAGGCAAGGGCAGAAAGTTGTTCTTTATTCCCTTCACCAATTCTTCATTCAAGTGCGGTGAAGAAATTGCAACTGCACCGGAAATGTGTCCACCAGCTTGGATGGTGCAACCCCAATATCGCAATGCAGAATTCACAGAAGTTGGACTCTTAGGGTCCATCACAAGGAAACAACCAAACTTATCTGGTCCAGAAAAAGCAGAAGATCCTCGCTGCAATATGATTAACTCAAGAATTCATAACACTTACAAAAAAATGAAAAGCAATAAGGATTACAAGTACCTCCAACATCTTCTCAAAACTGTCCCATATTTCTGCACTAGGCTTTCCATTTGAATGCGAGTTACTGCCACCTAAATTGATGGATTCATTGACAAGTCTTAGGACAGAAGGACTGGCCAATCTCCCAATATCAGTCTTCTCGGCGAGGTTCCTCAGATACTTCAGGTACAATCTGCAGATAATTATTGTGTGAATATGAATAATGGACACCATATGTCAGTAGGAGAGATAGAGCGAACTCAGATACCTTGCTTTACTCGCTGCACCTATCATCCGTAGAGTTTCATCTGTACTGATTCCATCATATATTACAATGTCAAATCTATCTTGGTTGTTCTTCGGGGTGGCATTTGTTAACAATCCCACAAGCCTAGCTAGTGCAAGTGATGCAAAAATGGAATCCATCGCAGGAAGGACACCAAGCTCTTCCCCAACCACCTATTTTGTTACAACAAAAGAAAATTGTGCAGTTCAATGGCAAGCATGACAATGTATGATGTAAAATGGTAGATAACAAGAAAACTCAGATAGGCATTACATACCTACCGCTTCAAGAACTCCTTGGGTCAACTTAATACGAGCATCTGCCTGCTTTAGGCGATCAAGAGGTTCGAGAAGCATCTGCATATACCAAGAGAAGTTCACGCAGATTGCAAAGAGTTCACACTAGAAAATATGATCATTTTGCAAACTAGCAAGAGAAAGGAACCAAAAGAAACTATAAATACCCACTTTGGTGGTTTCCAACCTAACAGCTGAAAGGTTGTCAGTGCACTCGGTGGGAGTAGTTCCAATCTTACAGTTTAGAAGATACTCAGCAGAAGGATCTTGGGTCTGTATTACTAAGCATGTGCGAAGCCCAGACATTGCATAATGCTGAAAAATTTGGATATTGAACCAAGAAAAAAAATCAGCAAATATCTCATATAGACTTTCAATGAATTAAGTTGCAAATAAAGACATCAGATGGAGTTAAAGGAACAATCTTATATTTCGGTCCCTTTAACATGTTTTTAGCCCACTAATAGCTAATACTAATTCGAACCTCACCATCTTCATTGCCTGTTCTTTATCCTGGTTGGATGAATTATTTATTTAGACCATGGAGAAGAGTCCCATATGTGCTTATTAGCTGCTTTCTTTCATATTTAGCCATCAAGATTATCATTATAGCTTCCATTAACTACATAACCACTTGGCATGGTCGCCTGGATAGCTTCCTATCCAAAATGTACTCCTTCATTTTGGGAATTATTGCAAAGACAATATCATTCAAAGCCAAATGAGAAAAGGGTCACGAAAGAAGAACCTGAGCCGCGAGAATCGCGGAGGTGGTCTTGCCAGACCCACCTTTTCCCAGAAAAGTCACCAGCTTTGTGGGTTTAGAGGACGAATCTTCACCACCGCCATTTCGAGAAGAAGAAGAAGAAGAAGAAGAAGAAGAAGAAACAGCAGATGCTTTGATGGTTGTTGGTCCCCGTAAGTTGAATTTGCGTTTGAAAAATAAGAAATCAGAATCCGGGTTTGTTAGCGATAGCAGAGGTGAGGAGGGATTGAGTAAAGAAGACATCTTTCACAAAATCTCGAATTCTAAAAGGTTACAAGTTTGGGTCTTTTTTAATAACAAGAAGTTTCGGGTTGATGGGTTTAGTTCAGCTTAGTTTGGTTTAACACTTCCTTTCCTTCCACTGTTGTCTGGTCTGGTTGTGTTGGTTCTGAAACAAAACATGCTTAGTGGGCAGACACTGAAGAGTCAAAGTGAAGAGTTAGATACATAGATTATCATAACTAAAAAAAAGGGGCAAGCATCCATTGTTGCCGTCACGCGGATTGTCCAAGATGGCTGGACGGCTGTTTCTCGTGTTTATTTTGAGAGGTGAATTAATGGCAGGCCCAATGGATTTAACAATACCATTGGCCTGCACGTTCTTTATTTCTCTATTTCTATTCTTTTTTTTTTGTCCCATCTCACACAAAGATGATGAAAATGAGATCATCAAGGACTACAACTACTTCCTAATCTTCTTTCCCCAAAAATACTTTTTACCTCGCTTTCTTTATAAAACACCGGTGAACCTATGAAAAGAGAAAAAGAAAATTTTATCACACATTAATACAATCTTTCTCGAATTGTCAATTACTAATTGATTGGTGTAAAAATGATTTATCTTCTTTTTTTTGATACTAGTTGAGACAGGTGGAACTCGAACCCAAGATTTCACCCCTCTTGTGCTTACAAGAGTGCCAATGAACTACAAACCCATTGGTATTTATCTTCTTATTTACCCTCAATAAACAGTCTTCTTTGTACCCAAAAAAAAAAAAACAATCTTCTTATCCTGTTGGACCTCTATCTAAACCCATTTTGTAAAAAAAGTTTTCTAACTCGAAGACATATTTACGAGATAATAATCAAATAACAAGGAGACATGTCATTCTCATTCGGACACACTTGTCGTTCACTCAAATATTCGGCTCGTTGATTTGTTACTGTATCTTGAACTTCTCATACTTGGTGTATGAGGAGTGATTTTTCTTTTCTGAACCGATATGTGGAGCGATATTGAAAAAAATTATCTTTTGATTAAAGGCGTTTCTTGTGCACCCAAAAAAACCTTGAATACTTAAAGGGTATTATTTGCTTTATTATATATGGTCTCCATTATTTTTGATACTAATATGGTCTCCATTATATTTGTCTTCGAAGGCACCAAGTTGTGGAGGTATATCGACTGATCCGCATAAAACCAACAAACATGGTTTATAAGTTTATAACCCACCATAGCCCCATAGGAATACATATAAAGTGATGTCATTTTCAGTTAGTACAGAACTTTATGTCTATTCCTCAATTAAGACACAGTTAAAATCTTGATTCGATTGGCCTCCACAGATGCATAGCATAGGTGTTTTCTAATTACGTTTCAAGCATCTTTTCATTAGGTAGCGCATCATTCCATCTTGTTGATATCATTGTATACTTGACAATCGCCATATAAATCCTCAACTTTTCAAGACATTAGTGCTCTCCCCTTCTTGCTAATTTTCTTTAAAACAAATATATGGCCTGTGCTTCCCCACATTATATATACATTGAAGCACACCACATATATATACATGGACATATTTGACAACGACTTAGGTTGACATTGGCAGGGGAACATGTATCTAAATACCTCCTGTCCTATCATGTAATTGCAATTCATCAAAGAATAGATTCAACATATTGGCTTAATTAATTGCTTTATTTCCAAATCAAGCCATGATAATTAGTCGGCGAACCCTTTAGTATGTAGTACAGCCCCCTGGAGACGAGTGTGGAGTTGGTAACAAGTCAAGGAGCGAAAGAGATATTGTGTGTGTAGCAAATCTTGATTACTTGATGTAATGCCACAGGACACTGGAAAGTGACTGTTATATGATAATGTATAATTTTATTTACAAGGTCACATATTATAACAAACAGTAATATGGCAACTGAATATCAAAAAATTCTAAGCAACCTATGCCAAGTTGTGACCTGACTTGGCACCTTTGGCTATCCAGAAGGACGCAAGTTAATTTACATATGGTGCTTATGATGATGATCACAGTGGCACTGGCACAAAGTGGTTAACTTTTTAGTTTTGCTGATTTGCTGCTGGGTTGGTAAAGTGTCAATCAATTCATATGGTAAATTGACACCCCTTGCCGAATTAATTCACCAATTGATAGGTTTAATATCTTGATGCGCAAGTGGATTTTGTTGCAAGTCAGATCATCAGTTGTAATATTCTTGATTTGATTTGCCACATCCCATGTTGTTTGTTCCTTTTGTCGAGAGACCCAACAGGCGCATGTTGGCATTCATAACTCGTTGCTTCTAGTATTCATAAGGTTATTTTTTTTTTGTCGAAAGTTAAATATCATTAATTATAAAATAAAATACACTTGGATAGATGCTAGAGTTGGTAACTCTAGGACTCCAAGAAGATTACAAATACTCAAATAAAAAGAACATAACACAATGAACATATAGGAGAGACTAAACAAACTAACAAACCGAAGTAAATACTGATACCGGTCTTCCGTGGAGCTAATCTGCAAGGACTTAGAAGATTTGAGTGTGGCCCCAAAAGCCACGGGTTGTCGGGGAAGTAAGAAAGCGTTCTTCACGAAGAAGGGTCCTGTAGATGACAGGATACACAATCTAAACAACTTTTGGAAAGAAAAGTCGTTCCCATAGGCCGAACCCAACGGCACTCTTGAATCAAAACTAACGGCTCTTACAGAGGGAAACCACCCAAAGAAGACATTAACAACGGGATGAAAGANACAACTTTTGGAAAGAAAAGTCGTTCCCATAGGCCGAACCCAACGGCACTCTTGAATCAAAACTAACGGCTCTTACAGAGGGAAACCACCCAAAGAAGACATTAACAACGGGATGAAAGAGACGTGAGAACTCCCACCCGTATACTAAAACTTCACCATAATGCTTCGCCTCGCCTCCCACTCGAAGTAAATCACCAACACGAGAACAAGATTCTCCCATCCGTGACTTGCTTACCGGAAAGCTTGACCTTGCCCATGGGAAGATTCTCCCACTCATAAGGTTATTGGAGCATATGAATTATGTAGCATTCATAATTCATTGCATGCGCATGTTTTAATTAGCTTGAGAAAGTTTATGTATCCAACAGTTGGTCGCCTTTATACTAGTGAAATTAATAGGCCTGAATTTGGCTGCTTGTTCGGCTCCTAATAGCCAGCCATAGTAGAAAGCAAAAATGGAAATAGGAGAACCCACAAGTTCTTATAGTAAAGTTGCTTTAATTTGTGGACTGTTGATGATGTGAATTTACTCTTTCAGGGAGATCTCGTTGTCTGTAACTTTTTAGTGGAGACTTCATAGTTGGTAAGTATAATGAAAAGTGGTGGACAGAATAGTCCTGAAGTGTAAAAACAACAAAAGAGCAGCGGTCATTTTTCATTCTATCAATTTCAACAACAGGTACTTCTTTCGATATTGACCAACTGACAAGTAGCTTGACAATTACATCTTTCCATTGTTACCTTCTTTTTAAAAATAAAATTAAAATTGAGGAGAAAAGTGCTAGTCATTTTAGCTCTTTTTTCTGTTTCACTAAAGCTAATTAACATCTGATTAACCCTGGAAGCATGGAAGGAGCACCAATACACCGTGCAGCAAAACCGTCGAAAAGGTCATTATTGAAAGAAGAAGAGTCATCCAAAACGTGGAAAGAACTCGTCAATTTCTTAATTACTTCTGGAACTATTAACTAAGTGCCATAAACATCCCCACTCATGTCGGTCATATTCTGGGATATTCCAGCTGGGAAAAAAAAAGTCAATTATCCCAAATTGGTTCACCTCAAGCTTTTTGCTCGACTTAAGATGTTTGGTCGCAAATGTGAAACCAACGTTCAAATAAGTTCATATGTGCCAACAAAAGACAAAATTAAGTGAGGAATGAAGATGGCAATTGATTAGAGGTTAATTAATGAATTAACAACACGCAGCCAACCATCCCAGACAAAAAAATGAAAAAACAAGGACAATAAAGTGTTACTCCCCATTTGAAACTACTCTGACATTTTCAGGAATCATTAAGCTCCAAAATTTTCCGTGAAAACAGAAGTAGTTAGGCAAGTAAAAAACCGCTGCTACTGCTGGAAAATCTTAACAATATAAACTATTGCAGCGCAAGGTAGAGAGTTAGGCAAGTAGTAGGTATTCTTTCC
>JAKUCV010004329.1:0-15465 GCA_028386065.3 Turnera subulata
AGCCTGAAGTAGACGCGTCTAATGAGCAACAGCTGGCTCAGGATATAATGAAGTTTTGCAAAGAAAATATGCCTTCTTACTGGGTTCCAAAATCTGTGTTGTTTGGACCACTGCCGAAGACGGCTACTGGGAAGATTCAGAAGCATTTGTTAAGGTCTAAAGTAAAAGAGATGGGACCTGTTAAGGCGAGCAAGTTATAGTTGTGTCTTGGCGATTAAATGTAAGTCCATTTCGTGCTGGAATTGATGCAGCCAAATAGCCAATCAAAGTAATCCTCACAAAACAATAGCTTAAAACATAAGGCTTCGCCAAAGTTGGGTTGATGATTGTACTTCAAAAGTTGCTGGTAAGCTGAGATTCTTCAGGACTTACCAGATTTTATTGTGTACTTTAATTTGTGTACGCTAAATATAAGATTTTTTTTTTTTCCTTCGAAGTGTTATGAGTTATGACGAAAGTACATGGTAGATTATGAGGAGCGGATGCAATTTCCTTCCGAATGTTACTTTGATTAAGAAGTTTGAAAGATGGCGTTGGCCTAAGAAGGAAGCTATGGTTTTTTATATGGCTGCAAATTTGACAACTCGTTGATTCCTGCGCCACCGAAGTCTTACATGGAGGGCAAAGAGAGAGCTCTTGTTAACTAGGAAAGGGGGGGAGGCACGGAGACTTGCTTGAGGACGGAGTACAGTTCCTAGCCAGATCTAAATTTGAAAGTTGAGAGAAATTCACGCGCTTTACACGCACCACAGGAACGAAGCTCACCACTTAATGTGAACTTAAGTTGGCAAGGTCTTTGGTTGGAGTTGATGAAGTTATTTGAGTTGGAGAGGGTTTCTTATTTGGGACCCCAATTTCCCTTTTCCAGTTGTATTGCGCCGCCGAAAATGATGTTTCCAACTTTCTGTTTCGGATAGCTTTATTTTTTTGCCAGAAAACATTGTTGATCTTGCTGGCCATGAACGTCTAATCACTAACAGCCTCCGCTTCCAGAGGCGCCTTGCCTCCTCCCCCCTTTGTGCTCGATGTGGGACGGAACCGGAAACCTGTACACATGTACTCCGAGATTGTCCGTTTGCTAAAGGTATTTGGCGCATGTTACCTCATAGTTTGCTCTCGTGGGATTTTTTCGAGCTTGAGATTAAAGAGTGGCTGCTGTCCAATCTTCGTAGCCATAAGAGGGTAGACGATGACCTGGACTGGTGTATGGTTTTTGCATCTACTTGCTGGAAGATCTGGTCTTGGCGCAACAGTTTTATTTTTGATGATGCACACATAAGCGACCCAAAACCGGCGCAAACTATTTTGTTCCTCTCTAAGGAATTTGCTACGGCTGTTGCTTTTCAAGCCAAGGTCCTTGGGCATGCTGCCTCGCCACCCCTTTCTACGAGATCTTGGTTTCCACCTCCTGAGGGTTCCTTAAAACTCAACACGGACGGTGCTATGAACCCTAGGACAGACGGTGCAACAGCGGGTGGCGTTTTGAGGGACTCAAGAGGTGCTTGGGTCTCTGGCTTCTGCATGAACCTGGGTTCCTGCTCCCCCCTGCAGGCTGAACTATGGGGCATTTTGGTAGGTCTTAAACTTGCATGGAACTTACCCTGTAGGAGGTTAGAATTAGAAGTGGATTCGATGTCTGCCATTGAATGGATTACCTCGAGCCTGCCCCCTGACATGGAGCTTGAAAGTTTGATTTGGGAGGTTAAGTCACTTCTGGCAATGGATTGGCATGTCAATATCAGCTTCGTTAACAGGGATGCTAACGAGTGCGCAGATGGTCTTGCTCATTGCACATACAACCATGTTTTGGGGCTTACTGTCTTATCTCGCCCTCCTAAAGATATTAGTGATATTTTGTTTAGAGATGCACAAGGCCTGCAGTGGCCTAGCCACCCCAATGTACTTTGATTTCTTGCAATGAATAAATTTACATCTTCTTGACCAAAAAAAAGAAAACATTGTTGATCATAAATGAAAGGAAAGTTCACATAGTTCATGCAGACACTAAATACTACTAGTGCAAATTCAAGCTTGAGGAACCAGAATTGAGGAGTGAATTGAAGTTAGAACTCCAATTCATTTCCCAACTCAACTCCGGTTGGTACTAATATATTACAGACCATATCTGAACTGCTATTATTCTCAAACGTACTTACCACCTCATATAATTCAGCGATTTCCCTCGAGGCACAGTCGAGATTGTAAAGAGAAGAACAACTAAAGAGACTTAAGTGGTTGGGATTGGTAACGTTTGATTCTTGCACGGCCTTCCGATATTTGATGGAATTGTAAAAACATCACTGGTTCGTTTTGCTCTCTCTCTCTCTCTCTTCCTGGTTTCGGGCTGACCTTGTTTCTTTGCCGTCGGAATCTAATTCTACAAAAGTGTAATCCTAGCTGTTTTTATAATGTTAGTTTTTGGTTGTTGTCTTGGTACGTAGTGGTTGTGTTGATGATTTGATAACCTTTTTTTTATTATCGTCGTGAAAAATCAAACGTGGACTTATTAACGACTTCATTTCAGGTCTAGCTAGATCCCACTACCTTGCTGCCGGCTTGCTGTAACAGAAATTATTGTAGTGTCAATGGACAACACTTGGGTGTTTCTTTTCTTCCTCTTTCTAGCGCTGATCATACATCTAACCAATGGTGCAGCAGACATCCTAAATACTAGCCAGCCACTTCGGGACGGTGGTGCCATAGTCTCAGCTGGTGGGGTCTTTGCAATGGGATTTTTTAGCCCCGGGAGTTCGAGAAACCGATACCTGGGTATATGGTACAACAAAATATCTCCCACGACAGTGGTCTGGGTTGCCAACAGACAAACCCCTCTTTATGATGCATCAGGTACGCTAAAGATTACCAATGCGGGACTCCTTGTACTTGTCAACAGCAACAACAGCATCATTTGGTCTTCTAAATCATCGGTGACTGCAAGGAATCCAGTTGCTCAGCTTTTGAATTCAGGAAATCTTGTTATAAGAAACCCTGAGTCATTTCTGAGAAGAGGTGAAGTGCAAATGTTTCGAACAGGAATATTGAATGGCATCAGCTTCAGGAGATCATATGGATTGATGTTAAATCAAGAGGGTACATACTATAACTGTCGGTTTCTTAATGACTCTTCTCTTTCGAGGTTGGTGCTTAATCAGAGCGGAGAGGTCCAACGCTTCACCTGGATTGATTCAACAACTGGTTGGCTGCTTTATCTTATAGCTCAAGAGGATCCATGTGACAATTATGCGTTCTGTGGCCTGAATGGTATTTGCCAAATTCCTAATTCCGCACCGTGTAGTTGCTTGGCTAGATTTGTGCCAAATGTTACAACAGAGTGGGCTTGGGGGGATTTTACAAGCGGCTGTATCAGACAGGATCCACTAAATTGCACTGGGGATAGGTAATGATAAGGCAAAGCATTTTCCACTATTAAAACGTGGCTTAATAGGCTGTCGTTTAATGAACAGCAGTTACCTAACACATTATTAATTTCTCCTGGAAACAAGGGGCTGGTGGTAAGGAACGTTACCTCTCCAACTCCTATATAAAGGATGCATGGCAAAGGTAAGAAACACACAAGAGAGACCGCCAAAAGAGCAAGGCTGAATCTCTGAGCTTTCCCTTCTCTTCACCTCAACTCCACAGCTCACTAACTTAAGCATCGGAGACCAATCGGGGGTCACCCCCCGGGCCTTCCCCCAGGTCCTGTCTACTGTTCTTAGTCTTGTAGGAATTAGGAACACGCAAGCTGGAGAAGGTGAGGTCACTCCAGGAGATTAGCACCAGGAGCTGCAGGTGATCAAGACCGGGAATCAAGTATTAATACCACGGTGGCAGCACGCAAAACGAGTAGCCGACACCACTAAAATCAATATCCGATTTGTAGGAAGGACACGACTTCACCTAGCTGAAGACCTTGTGTTTTACATTGGCGCCGTCTGTGGGGAACTGAACAAAAAGCCATGTCATCACCAGCTGATCACACGGATCCGATCACCCAAACACCTTCTAGAACTCCGATCACCGGGGGTACTTCAACCACCCCTGGAGTTTCACCTAACAACAGGACATCAGCTCCCGTTATCAATGATGGAACCGGAAGTTTTCCGTTTGATGCTAGTACAAGCCGACAAGGCTCAGACGCAATAACACGCGATGAATTCATGCAGTTCAGGCAGGAAATACTAGCAAGTTTGAAGGATTTATGCCCAACGGCACCATCAGATGTCGTCACGGGCGCGACACACGGAGGTACGAACCTTCAAAATGGAGGGGAAAGGCGCACAGGACCTACCACGGCCAACCCGCAACAATCAGATACGGAAGTAGGAGATCAGAGTAACCCTCTAGAAAACCAAGTCAGGGAGCTAATTGAACGACATATGCAATCAATGGCTAGACAAGCTAGAGGCAACGAAATGGAAGGCATCTCGCCTTTAAAAGATATGGTACGGTTGGCCCCAGTACCGGAGAAATACAAAGCCCCTTCTATCGAAGCCTATGATGGTCATGCGGATCCGAGGGATCACCTTAAGCGATACATGGGAACTATGGGCATGCACGGGTATTCAGACGCAGTCATGTGTAAGGCCTTTCACACCACCCTGATCAGGTCTGCAAGGGAGTGGTATATGGCCCTAACACCCAAATCTATCGGGAGTTTCAAAGAGCTGAGTGATCGTTTTCTAACGCACTTCTCCAGCCAAAAGAAAACCAAGAAAACGCCTTTAGCTCATGCTCATGAAACAAAGGTTAGGAGAATCTTTAAGAGATTTTATGAAACGCTTTAACGCAGAAGCAATTGAGATTCCGAACCTAATCCCCTCGACAAAAACCCACGCCCTAATCACAGCCACCATAAATGTGGATCTAAAAAAGGCTTTGGCTGCGAAGGCCCCAGAAAATAAAGACGACCTGATGGCGGAGATTGTAAACCAAATCAATGTAGAGGAAGCATTGGCAGCAACGGAACCTCGACTAGGAAAAGACCTCCGCGAGATAGGGACATCCGGAGTGGAAGATGAGGAGAGGACCTCCAGGACCTCTTACGCAAAAGTTAGAGACCAAGGGAGGAAAACTGAGAAGCAGATCCCAAAACCCCTTACCTCACCGTACGAGACTTTCACTCCTCTGAATACCAGCAGGTCCAGAGTACTCATGGAGATCAAAGATGCACCGTACATTAAATGGCCCGCCAGACTAAGAAGCGACCCGAGGCATAGAGACGAGGCGAAATATTGCGAGTTCCACAAGGACCATGGGCATAATACGGAGGATTGCTTCCATCTGAAGAGACAAATAGAGAAGTTGATCAAGGAGGGTCGTCTGGACCGATTTTTGCTACCACCCCCTCCACAAAGAAACCGAGAAGTAGATGGAAGAGAAAGGACAGATGCTCGAGGTGGTGATCAGAATACAGTGGTCAGACTGGTGACAAACATTACAGCCAGGACCTTAGTGGGAACTCTAAGGCAAAGACCATTTGAGGATAGTCAGAGGAAAAGAGACCGAGATGGCAAATCATCCGAACTAGAACCCATACAATTCAATACCAGGGACATGTCACGTGTCTTGGTACCTCATGAGGATGCTCTAGTCATAACGGCCATCATTGAGCGAAATGAAGTAGCACGAATACTAGTCGACGATGGGAGTGCGGTGGACATTCTTTATGATGATACTTTGGGGAGAATGGACCTCCCGAGCAAAAAGCTAAACCCAGACTACACTCCTCTATACGGATTTGCCGACGAGTGTGTGATCCCAGCCGGCTCCATTTGTTTAAATTTGACAGTAGGTACTTCTCCCAAGGTTGCTTCGGTGCGCACAAATTGGTTAGTCTGCAAAGGAAAACGTTCGTACAATGCCATTATCGGGAGACCATCTATACATAAGTTACAAGCCATACCATCTACCTTATATCAGGTGATGAAGTTCCCAACCCGTCATGGCATAGGTGAAGTTAAAGGAAGCCAAATATCGGCACAAGAGTGTTGTGCCGATATCCTATGCGGGGAAAAGTGTGAAGTCTACACTTTGCAAACTGAGATGAAGCCGGAGCCCGTTGGAAAACAAATGCAGCTCTCGTTAGAAAGTGCTGGAGGAAAGTCCGTCCAAGTAGGGAAAGATTTCTATAACCTCGGCAAAGAGGACCTGCAGCTGTTGAATTTTTTTGAGAAGAACCGGGATGTGCTCGCCTGGGAGGCCACCGAAATGCCAGGTATCTCACCTGGCATAATCACTCACAAGCTAAATTTAGACCCAAAATTTAGTCCGGTAAAGCAAAAAAGGCGCTGGTACTCGTTGGAGAAGCAAAGGGAGATCGAGGCAGAGGTTATAAGATTAGAAGAAGCTGGCTTCATTCGTGAAATTCTCTATCCTGAATGGTTGGCAAATGTTGTAATGGTGAAGAAACCAAACGGCAAATGGCGCATGTGCGTCGACTTCACCGATTTGAACAGGGCGACACCCAAGGACTATTTCCCGTTACCCAAGATCGATCAGCTAGTAGACTCCACAGCAGGTCATAAGTGGCTGAGTTTTTTGGACGCATATTCGGGCTATCACCAGATCCTTATGGACAAAGAAGATGCTGAGAAAACAGCTTTTTTTGCCGGAAATGGTATTTACCATTACACGGTCATGCCTTTCGGTCTAAAAAATGCTGGCGCCACTTTCCAACGCTTAATGACCAAGGTCCTGAAGGAGGAGATAGGCAAGAAAGTCGAAGTATACATTGACGATATAGTCGTCAAAAGTGCAACTCAGAAGGAACATATAGAAACACTACAGTGGGTTTTTGAGAGATTCAGGGAACACGGTATGAGACTCAACCCAACCAAGTGCGTTTTTAGAGTTCCCAGCGGCAAGTTTCTAGGTTTTATGCTTACCGAACGGGGCATAGAGGCTAACCCAGACAAGATCGCAGCCATCCAAAAGATGAAAGAACCTACCTGCCTTAGAGAAGTTCAAGAGTTGACGGGGCGAATTGCGGCCCTAACAAGGTTCATGAGTAGGGCAGCCGAAAAATACAAACCTTTTTTCCGTCTCTTAAAAAATCAAAGCAAGTTCAAGTGGACCGAGGAATGTGCCAGAACCTTCGAAGAACTTAAAGAATTTCTGATGTCACCTCCTATCCTGACCACTCCCGATCCAGGAGATGGCTTGATTCTATACATTGCAGTGGCCGAGGAGGCAGTAAGTGCGGCCTTAGTACGGGACCTCAAGGGCAAGCAACAACCGGTGTATTACGTGAGTAAGACCTTAGTAGGAGCAGAGGTACGGTACACAACTGCCGAAAAAGCAGCCTTCGCAGTGGTAATAGCTTCTCGGAAACTAAAGCCCTATTTTCATAGCCATACAGTGCGGGTATACACAAATCACCCAATAAGGAAGGCCCTTCACAAGCCGGACATCTCGGGGCGACTAGCAAATTGGGCAGTAGAGCTGAGTGCTCTTGACATCGAGTACCTACCCCGGACTGCGAACAAGGGACAGGTCCTGGCGGACTTCGTCTTAGAAGGAGTTTCAAGCCCGGACAATCGAAAGGATGAGTGGATAATCCATGTAGATGGATCCTCCACAAAAGAAGGAAGCTGTGCCGGGATCATAATCACTACTCCTCAGAAGGACATGTTCGAATTCTCTTTAAAGTTGGCATGGCCAGCCTCGAACAACCAAGCTGAGTACGAGGCCCTTCTAACAGGCCTAGAGCTCGCAAAAGGGATGGGTGCAGCCTCAGTGAGAATTTTCAGCGATTCTCAACTCATAGTAGAACAGATAAATGGTAATTATGAGGCAAAAAATGAGGTCATGAAGAAGTACTTGGAGAAAATCGAAGAGGTCCGATCCGGCTTGGTAAATTTAGAGGTCATCAAGATCCCCCGATCCCAAAATCAAAGGGCAGATCTATTATCCAAAATGGGGATGTCTAGTGCAGCACCTGCAAAGACCATCAAAGCAATACTAGAATACCCCTCCATTGGACGAGGAAACATTCTCCCTATACTTACAGGAAGCTCATGGATCCAACCAATTAAGAAGTACATCTTAGATGGGATCTTGCCTTCCAACCCCATTGAAGCTCGCAAGACGGTGAAAAGGGCAGCGTGGTATACCGTACAATTGGGAGATCTATATAAAAGATCTGTCATAGGTACTTTGCTAAAATGTCTATCCCCTGAGAGTGCCAAGGAAGTGATTGAAGAAGTGCACGAAGGCGCATGTGGTAACCACCCTGGATATCGGACAATGGTGCACCAGATTATGAGACAAGGGTACTACTGGCCCACCATCTGGAAGGACGTTAGGGAATACGTCAGGACCTGTACAAAATGTCAGTTGCATGCCAACATTCCGCATCAACCTGCAAGTCTTTTAAGTACTTTGACAGCTCCTTGCCCATTCGCTCAATGGGGAATCGACCTACTGGGACCTTTTCCTGTAGCTAGTGGACAAAGGAAGTTCGTCATCGTGGCAATAGACTATTTTACCAAATGGGTAGAAGCCAAGGCCGTCCCAGGCATAACTGCAGGTGCCGTCAAGGAGTTCGTTAGAAGGAACATCATTTTTCGCTTCGGGATACCCAGGATTATTGTGAGCGATAACGGAAAACAGTTCGACAGCAAGCAATTCAAAGAGTTCGCTGAAGGACTCGGAATAGACCTCCGTTTTTCATCTGTTGCCCATCCTCAAACAAATGGGTTAGTAGAGAAAACGAACCGTACAATAAAGAAGGCACTGCAGAAAAAGATTGATGAAAAAAAGGGGAAATGGGCAGATTTTTTACCTGAGGTCCTGTGGGGGATCAGGACCACTGTTAACTCAGCCACAGGGGCTACCCCTTTTTGTCTAACATACGGGACAGAAGCCGTCGTTCCTTCTGAAGTAATTGAGCCGAGTCTAAGGATTTGCACTTTCGAAGAAGAAAGGAATGATGAGCTATTGGCCGACGTCCTGGACACTAGGGAGGAGCTCAGAGAAGAAGCCTCGGTGAGGGTACTAGCCTATCAACAAAAAATGGCGGGATACTATAACAAGAAGGTTAGGCCTCGACCCATCCAACCCGGGGACCTGGTCCTTCGAAAGATGGAGGCAACAGGTTTGGAGAGAAACAAACTAAGCCCAAATTGGGAAGGTCCATACCAAGTAGAAGAAGAAAAGTACCCGGGCTCTTATTTGCTGAGGAATCCAAAAACGGGACGTCTACTCCCCCACACTTGGAACTTAGACAACCTAAGAAAGTTCTATCAGTGAATAGGCGAGCTACTCCGACTTTCAATTCCAGGTGCTTGTTTTCTACGTCCGTTAACTCCTTTTTCGTCTATCTCGATAGTACGTTTTTTTCAGCTTTCTAAGCTAAATAAAGGGTTTTTCAGAGGAGTACCTATGTTATAAAAACTCCCTGCATATCAATAAAAATTTTGTATGTTTAGTAAATTCTTACTTCCTACATCTTACAGTAAGCAACGGAATTTATTTTTTGAGGACATAGAAATACCAAAAGGACCAAAGGTCCATGCAGACCTCATAAAAAAGGGAAAGGGTCCAAAGCCAGCATTAGCATCAAGACCTTTCTTCCGAGTATTAGCAAAGGAGTTTAAATATGAGCTCCTAGTACTATAGTACCAAAGAGACTAAAGAGTCCAGATAAAACAAGATCATAAGCAAGCACCATGAAGTCTCTAAAAGCCCGGGTGGCTTCAAAAATATATACGTGAATAGTATATACGAAAACAAGTAAGGTCCTCTTTTCTAAAGCAAATAAAGGCTTGGCAGAGGGGCCTAGGTCATGCAACAGGTCCTAGATTATGCATAAATGGAAACAAGTAAGGTCCTCTTTTTCTAAAGAAGATGACGCTTTGCAAAAGTCCTTGATCATACAACAGGTCCTAGACCATGCAACAAAATTTGACTTAGTTCCTTTTGGAGAGGTCACGACTTAACAAAAATAGCAGAGGTTCAAGACCATGTGTCAAGATCTCCTGCTAGAAATTGAGACTTAGCAAAGGTCCCAATAAAAATCTTTACCAGAAAAAGATGGAATATCCAAAGGAAATCCCATAAGCCATATATTTCGAAGAAAAAGATGGAGTATCCAAGGAAAATGCAAAGGAAAAATTCTAAAAAAGCATCCCAGTTCAAACTTCCCAGAGAAATAAAATTCCAAACTGCAAAGTCAAATAATGGAAACATAAAACGATACTCTTTCCTTGAAGAAATAAAGAACTACACCATTGTTCGTCATTTAGGCAACGAACCAGAAGGAAGACTCTCTTGATGCGCCTCCATAAGGTCTTTTTCACGGGGGAAGTTATGAAGCAAGCTCATGTCGAAGTCAGATGAGACCTCCTTAAGGTGTTTTTTGAAGGCCTCCGTCATAAGTACGGTTGAATGAGCTACACAGTCGTAGCATTTCTGGTTGAATTCTTCAGAAGAGCAAAAGGCCAGCACCGCTTCTTGCTTAATCTTCTCAACATCTTTTTCCACGATAGCCAACTTCTCTTCAAGCAAAACTCGAGTGCTTTGCACCTCAAAAACCTCACCTTGAGCCTTGGCAATTTTCTCCTTAGAGAGAGTCAGCTCATCCTGTAGAGTGGACAATTGTAACTGCAAAGAGGAGATCTCCTCAGATAGCAAAGCAGAAGCACCTAAAGAAGTTTCCTTTTCGCGGGTCAGGACATCCATCTGGAGTAGTAGCTCGACCTTCTCCCTCTTCAGGACCTCTATGGATGCCTGGTCCTTGGACACCAGGTCCTTCAAACGAATATTCTCCTCGACCAGAAGGTTGTCACCCTGAGCTCCTACAAGCTCTCTCGAATTCAAAGCGCCAGCAGCAGCAGTAACCTACACAATCCAAAAATAAACACACACACACGCGAAACAAAAAAGGCAGGCTTGCATGAGCAGGATATTATAGGCCAGGGTATGAAAAGGAAAGTAAAAAAGAGAGAGAAAAGAAGGACCTGAGCTGCAAGTCCTAAGAGATACTCAAAAGCTTGCTCCCTGGTACGGATGGAAGATGGAAGAGTAAAGTCCTTTGGCACGTGTTTTGCGAAGTTCTGCAGGGACTGATCATCTGAAGGAGTCAGCAAGGGAATCTTGTCTTCTATGAGGACACCTTTTCTCTTTTTATGACGATGAAGGACCTCCTTAGAGGCGAAACTAGCAAAGTCACCTGTTGATGACTTCTTGGCTGAGGATACTTCCACGGCCTTTCTAGAGCCCCCCACCTCAGGTACTTCCTCCTGGACCTTTTCTAAGTCTAGAGGCTTTTTTGAAGAAGAGCTAGGTGTAGTCAGAGTAGTGCCAGAACCAGAACCTACAACTCTTTGTTTCTTCGCTTTCAAAGCTCCAAAGAAAGCATCAAGACTAAAGTCCATATCTACATAGTAAGAAGCAAGAGTTAGTGCCAATAATAGAAAATAAAAAGAAAGAGAAACAAGCAAAAAGAACGTAGGAAAAAGAACCCACAAGGAGCCTTCGCATCAACAAAACGAAGGAAAGCTTTCCGTAACAGGTCTTCAGTAACAAGATCCAGAATCTCTGTGGCTCCCTTTCCCAAAAAAGTTTCCTTTATTATCATGTCTCCCTCACTCAACTCCATCTCAGAATTGAACCAGTCTACCTTGGGTTTCAAGAATGAGGTGCTGAAACTAGACTCACCCCTTATCCTCTTAGCAAAGAAGAAGTCCTCCTTGTAAGTAGAGGTGGAGTCAGGGAATTCCTCAAAAAGCTTAATACCATTTTTTTGCCGGAGGTAGTACCCACCCCCAAACTTACATAAACTCACCAAGCTGCGAAGCACGGGAAAACGTGCCACCACGCCTAACTCCCGGCATAAACATTTGAAGCCAGCCAACAACATCCAGCTATTGGGATTCAATTGAGCAGGGCATAAACCAACGGTCCGCAGGAAATAACAAAAGAAAGGGTGCAATGGAACACCCAATCCATACTCAATAGCCAAGGAATGAATGGCAAACTCACCCGGTCCCCCAGAAGATACACTCTCGTCCTCACCAGGAACTCTAAAGGTAAGATTTTCAGTGTCTAACTTATACTCCTTAATTAAAAAATTCAATCTCCCCTGGTCGGTTGTGCGATTAACAAACTCAGGAGGACTTGGATGTTTTGGTACATGGTCGATCTGGGGAAGGTTATCACCTTCATAAAACCCGTAATTTTCACTGCTCCCATCCTCTAGCAAAGCCAACACTCTAAAACTGGGAGTCCTAGCAGCATTCCTTTTTCCACCCATCGTCCGGACCATCTCTTTAAAAAAGGAGAGAGAACACAGAAAAATAAATAGATGCGAGGGAGAACCCGCAATGCAGGCAATTCAAGACATACACAATGTGGAACGATTCAAGACCAAGCTAAAGAGGCATACGTCAATGACTCAAGGGCAAAGACTCTAGGACATTGTTACGATGTCAGGTATTCTCATTTGACAAAATACTTACATTCATGGCCAACTCAAATTCTTAAATAATGTGCCTGGTCGGTAAATCAACAAGATAAAAGTACAATAAAAAGGGGAGTAAGACGTCCACACAAAACACCCACTAGACATGCTTACCTGTTTATATATATATTCGCACACAGTTTTTTCAATCAGGCGAAGGCCTCCAGTATATCTTCTTATAGGCACAAACCAATATTCCTATAAACACATAATTATCCTCAAGTCAATCCACGCAAAGGTTTTTTATATATAAATAACGATAGTTACAAGTGTCCTAGCCTTTATGAAGGTACATTTTTTCAAGACACAAGTCACCATAGAATCAAAGCATGTGTACCCTAAAACATATGCCTTTTTTAGTCAGAAAAGAAAACAGGTCTGGTGGTTTTTCTTTTAGGTCTTTATTATTTGGTCAAAATCAAGAAGTTACTTCCTACTAAAAGATAAAACTGTATGCTAGAGACTATTATTATAAAGAACCAAATCGGAAAAAGTAGTAAAATAAAACACAGATCCTTTTTAAATTGAATCTTAGTGAAGGATAGACACAGGGTTTTCTTTTTTAGAAACGCTATCTAGAGTTTGTGAAACAAATCAGAAGGAAGAACAAAGCAAAAAATGTTTACCTACAGTGGGGGCTTGAAAGATTCTCCTGAAAAGACCCAACCCTAAATCTTGATTGCTAGAGTCTGGGTTTTTATGTCTGTATGGCCGAACGTATATATATATAAGGTACTAAATTATAAAGAAGGGGTTTTTCCCTGATAGTCGGATTAATATATAAAAAACAAACAACAGAAGCCCATCACACTACCTAAACAAAAAGCCCATACACTTTGGAAGAGGTGGAAGTTAAGTACGCGCACAGATGCATAAGTAAAAAATATCTCTACTTTTTTCTCAAAAAAACCCAATTATCGGCTTGAGTGCTTTCTCTAACCGGGACTTAGACCTGGAGTATTTTCGGTCCAAGGAAATTCAATTCGGGGGATTCAAAAGCGAAATTGTCAAAGACCGGTTCAGGCAATAGAAAATGGTACTCTTATTATTACGAAGTAGGACCTGAAATGGTCCATTATTTGGGGCAACAACAAAAGGAAAACACAAGCAACTCAGGGCGAGTTCATCACGAAGTTCTCGACTTCTCCAAAACCTTCAATCGCAGGAAGGGCCACCACAACCTCAGGTGGGGGAGCTTGAGCCAACGGAGCTGGGTTACGTTGAAGCACCTGTTCCACCTCAGCTTGGAGAGCATTAAGCTGCAGGGTGTGTTTGGTCCGGAACAAGGCTTCCTCAGTCTCGGACAGCCTCCAGCGAAGGTAGTCGACCTGTCGACGGAGAAAGTCAGCTTCAGGCTCTACGAACTCCAACTTCATTTTCAGCTCATCTAGTTGGGATTTCATGAGCCCTTTTTCCTCATGAAGCTCCTTCAACCGGTTCTCAAGGTACCAACAGGACCTTCTGGCCGCGTGCAGAGCTTTCTTCTTGTCTTCCAGCTCACAACGAGCTCGGCTAAGATCATCGAATGGGTCTTGGTTTCCGTGACGTCTATACATTGGCCGACGCATATTTGACCCAGAAAACCTTGGACAAGATCCTTGTGGAAAATGTTCATAGGAATGTGCTCCTAACCAGGGGGCTATTTATGCTCGTAAAAGTGCAAAAACTGGGAAGATCAAAGGAACGGAAAACTAATAACAGATAATCATAGTTAAAGAGGGCTTTTGGTGGGACAAGCTCATTGAAAGCTCCATGGAAAGCGTGAGCAGTTGAGCTATAAACCCAACTCAACGCATCACAACAAGAGAGGAAATATAGAGGCGAAAGGTCTCGGATTAAAAATCAGATGGTTCTTAAATAAAAAGGACCTGCTAAAGCTCAATAAGTGACTTATCAGCCCCTCATTGAGCTGGGGGCTAATGATAAGGCAAAGCATTTTCCACTGTTAAAACGTGGCTTAATAGGCTGTCGTTTAATGAACAGCAGTTACCTAACACATTATTAATTTCTCCTGGAAACAAGGGGCTGGTGGTAAGGAACGTTACCTCTCCAACTCCTATATAAAGGATGCATGGCAAAGGTAAGAAACACACAAGAGAGACCGCCAAAAGAGCAAGGCTGAATCTCTAAGCTTTCCCTTCTCTTCACCTCAACTCCACAGCTCACTAACTTAAGCATCGGAGACCAATCGGGGGTCACCCCCCGGGCCTTCCCCCAGGTCCTGTCTACTGTTCTTAGTCTTGTAGGAATTAGGAACACACAAGCTGGAGAAGGTGAGGTCACTCCAGGAGATTAGCACCAGGAGCTGCAGGTGATCAAGACCGGGAATCAAGTATTAATACCACGGTGGCAGCACGCAAAACGAGTAGCCGACACCACTAAAATCAATATCCGATTTGTAGGAAGGACACGACTTCACCTAGCTGAAGACCTTGTGTTTTACAGGTTTGAAGTGTACTACAATGTCAAGATGCCAGATGCACACAGATCCTGGTTCAGCGCGAACATGACGCTTAAGGAGTGTGAAAACAAATGCATGAAGAACTGCTCTTGCATGGCTTATGCAAATCTAAAAACAGAAGGAAAAGGAAGTGGGTGCGTGCTCTGGTTCGATGAGCTGATTAATATGAGGACGTCAGGGGAATATGGTCAAGAAATTTACATAAGATTGGCTGCATCAGATTTGGGTATGAAGTTATCCAAAAAAATCTGAAAAGCTAGATTCAAGTACTGAAAATCAGCAGATTTTAATTATCATCTTTTTAGGCAAAACCATCTAACCAGTTTGGGATATGAAAGATTGTTGTTAAAGTTGATCAGTTTGTCTTGAAGATTGAAGAATTAATGAGCTGGTTGTGTCTGTTGAGTCTTTAATGCTATGTTTGTTGTGTCTTTAATGCTATATTTCACTTTAATTTAAAGTAGTTGTCAGGATTTTGGAGAATGTAGCATGCTCAATTAATTGTGTCCAGGCATGCCAAAGCCTAATTAGGTGGTCTTAG